>JANAVB010020599.1:4275885-4280885 GCA_029216955.1 Iris pallida | reverse complement strand
GAGGAAAATCGGTGACGAAATCCATAGTAATGTGCTCCCACTTCCACTCGGGAATGGGTAGCGGCTGTAATAATCCGGCCGTCCTCTGGTGCTCCGCCTTCACCTGTTGACATACCAAGCACTTGGCAACGAAACGAGCTATCTCCCGCTTCATTCCATACCACCAATAATACTGCCGTAAATCACGGTACATCTTGGTTCCTCCGGGATAAATAGAATATGTCGAACTGTGAGCCTCTGCCATCAGCTCCTGTCGTAGCTCTCCATTGGGAACATAAATGTGATCACCACATCACAATGTCCCATCGGGGTGGATCCTCAAACCCGTCTGCTCTCCTGCTTCGGTCCTCTCTTTGAGCCGTCGAAATCTAGCATCATTGGGCAATGCTGCCTTGATGCGCTCTACCAACGATGATTGCACTTGGAGGTTGGCTAATACGCCATCTGCTCCAGGCAATACTACCTCAATACCAAGCTGCTCTAAGTCTCTAATCAACTCCTTCTGCGTAGTCAAAAAGTGTGCCATGGGCTTACGGCTTAATGCGTCTGCCACGACATTAGCCTTGCCCGGATGATAATGTAGCTCAATCTCATAATCCTTCATCAACTCCAACCAACGTCGCTGTCTCATATTCAACTCTTTCTGTGTGAACACGTACTTAAGGCTTTTAAGATCAGTGTAGATATCAGCCTTCTCGTCGTACAAGTAGTGTCTCCATAACTTCAAAGCAAAGATAACCGCTGTAAGCTCTAGATCGTGGGTCGAATAATTCTTCTCATGCACTCTCAACTATCACGATGCATATGCTACTACATGACCGTGCTGCATCAATACACATCCTAATCCCTTTCTGGATGTGTCGTTGTAGATCACAAATCCTCCTGGGCCCGATGGTAGTGTCAAGATCGGTGTTGTGGTCAATCGCTTCTTCAACTCGTCAAACGCGGCTTGACACTCATCTGTCCATACAAACTCCTGATCCTTGCAAGTTAATCGAGTCATAGGCCCCACTATTCGAGAGAAATCTTCCACGAACCGTCGGTAGTAACCCGCAAGTCCGAGGAAACTTCTCACCTCAGAAGCTATTGAGGGAGCGGGCCATGATTCGGCTGCTATGATTTTCTCTGGGTCTACTGATATACCATCACCCGTAACAACATGACCAAGAAATGATACCTCTTTGAGAAAGAAATCACACTTGCTAAGCTTCGCAAAGAGTCTCTCGTTCCTCAATGTTCCCAAAACTATCCGTAGATGCTGCTCATGCTCCTCTTAACTCTTGGAGTAAATCAAGATATCATCTATAAAGACTACTACAAATTTGTCCAAGTACTGGTGAAAGATCTTGTTCATTAAATTCATGAAAACTGCGGGAGCATTGGTCAAACCGAAAGGCATGACCAAGAACTCGTAGTGTCCATACCTCGATCGAAAGGCCGTCTTTGCAATGTCTTCCTTCTGAACCTTCAATTGGTGATAGCCTGATCGTAAGTCAATCTTGGAGAATACTTTTGCTCCACTCAGTTGATCGAATAGATCATCTATATGCGGCAAGGGATACTTGTTCTTCACCGTCACTGCATTCAATGCTCTATAGTCGATGCACATGCGTACTGTCCCGTCTTTCTTAGGCACAAAAAGAACGGGTGCTCTCCATGGTGACGCACTGGCACGAATAAATTCCTTCTCTAATAAGTCATCAATCTGTGTCTTCATCTCTACCAACTCCTTGGGTGCCAGACGATATACTCGAGATGAAATAGGCTCGGCTCAGAGAATAAGCTCAATAGAAAACTCAATATCTCGGTCAGGTGGTAGTCCTGGCAACTCTTCGGGGAATACATCCTCGAACTCGGTGATAATAGGGTGCTGAGGGGTGTCATGCATCATCATATGAGTTCCCGATGCGGGTGTATCACAACTCTCTCCGTCTTCTTTGGTGAACTCAAACTCTGCTGCATTCGGTGGTCTAAAGATAATACTGCTCCTATGGCAGTCTATGAGAGCGAAATACTGGCTCAACCAGTCCATTCCAAGAACCACATCAAATGTCGGCATAGGGAATACAAAAAGTCGTGCCATCATCTCTCTGCCATTTATCACTATAGGACAAAGTCTACAAACACCACCAACAGGTAAAACTCCTCCTCCAGTGAGGATTTTAACATTCTTAGCTAAGGGTGTGATGGGATTGCTGTGTCTAGTGGCAAAACTAGTGGCTATAAATGAATGTGTGGCTCCAGTATCAAATAATGTAATAGCAGGAAAAGATGCAACTAAAACCATACCTGCTATAACTTCTGCCTCTGTCTCTATATCCTCAACAGCGAGTGAGAATACCTGCCCATAATTCTGTCCTGGGCCCTGAGCTCTGGCCTTATTGTACTGTACGCCTTGGGGAGGCAATGGTGGACGAGGTGCTCCTGCTACGGGCCGTGGTGCTGGAAGAGCTGGGGCTATGGGCCTCGGGTTCTGCCGAGCTTGTACTATCGCCTGTTGCTCCGGACAGTCCTTGAGCATGTGCTGATTGGATCCACATCTCAAGCATAATCTAAGGCGAGTCCTACAGTCGTTCTGGAGATGTCCTTGTTTTTCGCAGTAATGGCAAACGGGCTTCTGATAAGGTGAGGGCCTCTGCTGGAACTGTCCTGTGGCCCTCCTAATAGGTCCACTCTGGATGGCTCGGGCTGGTGTAACTACTGGGGTATGTCGTCTCGATGTCTGCTGTTGTTCCTTGCGAAGAATCTCCTGAGCACGAGCTTCTTCCAAGACAGCTGAATGGGAGACTCGAGATTGGATAGTCGTATAAGACTTGAGCTCTGGTGCAAGCCCCGGGTGAAATCTTCTCGCCTTCTCTAACTCCGTCGGAATCAATCCCGTACCAAATCGACTCAGGCGATTGAACTCCGAGTCATACTCATCAACTGTCATATTCCCTTGCTTCAGATGAAGGAACTGGTCGTAGAGACCATCTCGAACGTGAATAGGAAAGAATCTCTCATAAAATGCATCATAGAACTGCTTCCAGGTGATCCCAGTGCCTAATCGTCTCTCTTCCGCCTTCTACCAGTGGTGAGCATTGTCTTCTAACAGTAGGTCCACTGCTGTTATCCAATCGCGAGCTGGCAGCTGGGATGCCTTCAGTAGCTTCTCGGTACTAATTAATAAGCCACTGTGACACCTCTAATGGCTTCTCTGTTCCTCTAAAGGCCTTGGGGTTCATATCGGTGAAATTCTTGATAGAGCCTTCATAAGGATGCAGAGCCGGTGCTGGTGCTGGTACTGGAGGTGGTGGTGGAGGTCTAGCCAATGCTGCCATCATCGTCTGTCTCATCAGCTCAGTCTGCTGCCACTGAGCCTGCATCATGGCGTACATAAACTGAGTAGTAGGGCTCCCATCAGTCGGTGGTGGAGGCATCTGAGGTCCCGACTGTAGGAGAAACTGCTGAGGAAATGGTGGTGGTGGTGGCAGAGGTACATTCCCTTCTGGTGGCATGGTAGTAGTCTGCCCAGCCTGGCTGCCTGAGGGTGCTGCGATCTCTTTGTACTCTATCGTCGGTATCGTAGTAGGCTACGACTGTCCTGGCTGGTATGGTGTCGCTGGAGTCAGGAGAGGATTCTGTCCCTCCGGAGTAGCCTCTTCACCAGATGTGAGGGCCAAGGCAGAAGTGCATCCGCTTCTTAAATGCATACTGTTGGCACGAAGAAGATAAGTTGATATTAGGAAAGATTAGATATGAAGTAAATCGAATAATCAAGTTAGTTTCGAAAAGATTGGAAGTCAAGAGATAGTAGTAGTTCTGGATGAGATATTCCTATTCCTATATGCAGGCTTGTTGGGAACAGTCATGTAACCCAACAATATTAACGTTGACCTGCATGGGCCACCACAAAAACATGTAACGCCCCAGTCCCAAAATACGTAGGACCAAATACGCGAACATGCCAGCTGCACATATACGAAGAATACTCCAATATATGGAATCCTCATATACGCACATAAGCTGTAAATAAATAACCACAGGCCAGCAATATATAATCTAATCTCATCACAGCTCAACACAGAAGATAATAAAGTCCAAATAAATAAAACGGAGTATCAAAAGATAGCCGGGTGAACATACTCACTCCAAACAGCTATGAAAAATAGTCTCACAAGATCGGAGTCCAACCTCCACAAAAATAGAAATGAAAGGGATGTAAAATAATGTCCACTAATGTCTTAAATATAGAATAGACTAGAAATCAATAGTGACTGCCTCGTCATCGATGTAAGATCGCTCCAAAGTCGCTCAGTACTCCTGTGAAAAATTGTCTAAACCTGGAGAGATAACCAGGTCCTCAGGGGACATAGCAAGATACAAGAAAACACCATGCCATATAAACTGTGATAATATAATAAGAGAAAAAGGTATGCATGCAATCAGGTTCCTGACCATTCTGCTGTGAATATGCAGTTGAGATACAATCCTTCGACGCATGAGCCATGGCTGTAAATGGGATCGGCATAGTTCCCATAGAGGGCACCAGGGGCCTACGTCCATAACGCTCTGAAAGCGTCAGAGGGCACCATGTGCAAGGGGCTACGTCCATAACGCTCTGGAAAACGTCAGAGGGCGCCTGGAGCCTGCGTCTCCGGAGGAGCGCACAGGTAATCAGGGAAGTGCAAAGAAGCCCATACGTTAGGTATTGTTCTTCCCATCCAATGCCTAGTATCATCATCTCCATGACTGATATGAACCTCTAGTAACTGCCAAGTCTTCTAACATACAATACTATTGGCAGTTACTCCTATCCGTCGCACGCTCCATACGTATCGGTGGCCAACCGACTACGCGGGTACATGTACGTGATACAACAAGTGTCAAGGCCGTATGAGATATACTAATACCTCAACATCAATGGGTGGTCACTAGACTAAGTCAATGCAAAAGAAATAAATAAGGCGAGGTAAACGACCGATAGAGTCGCTTGCACCCAAGTGTGACATGGACGCACA
>JANAVB010020599.1:4075885-4270885 GCA_029216955.1 Iris pallida | reverse complement strand
TTAGGTCAAATATACATTTTAATTAGATAGAAAATATTACAATAATAGTTCTAGGTCAAAAATTATTTTTAAAATACCAAAAAATCATATAATAATATATTTTAGGGCAAAAGTCATACTTTAAAATACGTAAAATATTATAATAATATTTTTAGGGTTTCTAAACCAAATTGAAAATAGTTTTAGGGCCTAAGCCCAATATTATATTTAATTATAAATATAATCTTAGCAAATATTAATTATATAATAATAATTAATATCAATAATAATTTAGAATTTAATAATAATGTTAAAATAATATTGGTAATAATAATAGTAGTAAATAAATATGAGAGTACTGTTAGAACAGTGTAGTAACAGTACTATATGTACTAATAATATTATTATTAATATTAGTAATAACAAAAGTAATATTATATATTACATCACATTATTACTCTTCGCTAATTTAAACTAATTATAATAATTATTACCCATTTAATGGTAAAGAATGGGGAGAGAGAAAAGGAGTCAGAAGTGGAGAGGAAAATGAAGGGGTTCCAGAGAATAATTGAAAGGGAAGGATTGAGAGAGAGAGAGAGAGAGAGAGAGAGGGGATATGAAGATTTGGGGGGGGGGGAGCTCTCACCGAGGGTTCGTCGGCCGGCGACGTTCACTAATCTCGTGGAGGCTCTTGGTGCATCAAGCTGACAAGGAGGCGGTGCCGGAGCAGTGACAGCGAGGTGATGGTTGGTCGGGGTTTGGCTGGAGGCATGGTTCTCAGCGGAAGGAGATGTGGTCGGTGGAGGCGATGATCAGGCTGCACGTCGACGGCTGATCTAACCGGCAGATCGTGGGCAGTCAGCTTGGGAACGGAAGGGAGGCACGTCGCTAGCTGACGGCGCAGGTGCTGGCACAGGAATTTGATGGCGATGGCGGTGGTTTGGCTGACTCTGGTGGCCGAAAGTGGTAAGGGAGGGTGAAGATGACTTGGGTGGTGGTGGTGATGATAGTAGGTAGTGGTGATGTAGGTTGGGGACTGCGGTGAGAAGTGCTGTGGTGGTAGGTGGACTGGTTCTATGCGACGGGAGTTGTGGTGTGGCCGGAGTGGCCTGAGTCAGGAAGAAGATCCAGAGGGAAGTCGAGAGGTTGACGAGTGGTTACTGCCGCCACGGTGGCCGCTGCGTTGATCGCAGCAGTCGAGTGGCGTGGTGATGTTGGGTTCGGTTGTCCGGTGGCGAGACAGGCTTGGCGAGAATGCTGGGGCCCAAGTGGTCCGAAGTTCGAGCGCTATTGGAGGCGAGTTCGCCACAATTACCCATTGGTTATATATATATATATATATATATATATATATATATATGTATATATATATATATATATATATATATATAATATTTAAACTATTTTTTAATAATATCAGGAAAAAAAATATTTTACGTGCTTGCACATGAATTTTCTAGTAATTGTATATATTTTGTCTTTCCTACTTCGTGGCAGCAACTTTTTTCTAAACCCATGTTGTACTTTATCTCTAACCGCACACGTGTCGACTTCTGGAACGTCCTCTTCCATTGAAAAGAAGTCCAAGATCCTCATTGCTCAAGAGAGCACACGCATACTCGCTCTTCTTCGGCTAAGAAATCTCCTCTCTCCTGCCCCAAAATTCTAGGGTTAGGGTTTGGTGGAAGAGATGAGAACGAGTTCTTCGTAGGGACCAGTGGAGCAGGAAAATGATGCAGTCCTGCAGTCTTCTCTCTTGTGGGAGATCTCCCTCTCTTGCGCTCTTCGGTTCTCCGGCGATCCCCGGAAGAACATTCAGAAAATATCCCATCTTGCGTAAGTTTGATTTGATTTCTGTCCTTTATTCTGCTAATTGTATGCTTGATTTGAGTAAGAAGTGTGAATTTTGCTTGTGATGTTGGATTTAGCTCAGTAAATGAAGTAAAGCTGAGATCTTTATTGTTGTTGGAGACTTCAATTGCTAGAGTCGTCATAATTGGAGGCCCGCATTAGCTGAATTAACAAGCATGGTTCTCTCATCAGAATGAGGTGGGCTATGAAGCATAAGAAATGTTTTTTGATAAAATTTAACTCCTTTAACAAATATTACGGTGCTATCGTTCTTTTCCAAAATTGTGTTTTCGAAACGTAACTTCACCGGCAGAGTGCTGCGTTTCTGGAATATCAAGAAAAAAAAGACATTGTTTTAATAAAACTCCTCCATAAAATTTTGATTTTTTTTTTTATGCTGTTGGCTTGATATCAGCCCTTTATGTAACTATGTTGGTGTCTAAGGCCATCTCCAATGGGGATTTCTAAATGGAGTTTCTATCCTACTTGTCATTGTACTTTAAGAAAATTTCTATCTTAGTTGGTAAAGTTTCTATATAAAAATTGCATACGAAAAAAAACACTCTTCAATGGTTCTCCATTTCTATCCTACGTGGCAACAAATAAAAGGATCAATTTAATGATGTGGGGCCCAATACTAATTGCATGAGAGATGAAGAGTTTTTATGAGAGTTTCTACATGTAGAAACCCTCATAGAAATAGAAACCCTCATAGAAACTCTCCATCCTACATCACCGCCACATAGGATAGAAATTGGAACATAAATCATGGTTGGGTGAAATTTTTTCTAAAATGGGTTTGTATCATAGAAATAGGGAGATATAAACCCCCATTGGAGATGGCCTAAGTTCCTAGCCAAGATCGACGTGAGCATTGGAGGGCCCTACCATATAAATGCTAGATGAGCCAGTTGGTGGGTGGGTAGACCTATCTTTTGGGCATGCAGTTTAAGATCATGCAACCAATAAGAACCCTCCAAGTAACATCTAGACTATATGAAGAGTACAAATCTAGAGGTAAGGTGATACAATTTGCTATAACAAATTGCATTAGTCAAACTTTTAGTGAAGCTTAGAATCAATTTGACTGAGCTGGACTGAAACAAGAGGCTAAAGGTGTCGAGAAGGAACAATTTGAGTAAGAAAATATTGGGTTATTTTGGATTATGTTTGTAATTGATATAAGTTGTATAGTTTGTTGCTTTGAGATGAAGGCACAAGTAGACCTTACGTTGTACATACTTTACATGGAGACAAGTGTAATACCTATTCGATAATATTAATATATAGCTCTCAACCTCAAGTGGACTGAACGACTCAATTATGTTAACCGGGCAACTTGAAATTTTAGCATCCTCATTCATCATGATGGCAAGTTCTTTCATATTTTATAAATCGTGTAGATTCTCTTATTTGTATCATAGATATTATTTTGCTAATAACGATGGATGTTAATTGATAAAACTGTACTTGCTTGTAGGGCAACATAGATACATATCAAGGTTGAGATCATCACAAGGTATCATCAAAGCTCAAGCATCTAATTTTGACATTGGGGCTGGGAGTTATGACGGGGCAGGACAGTCTGATAAGGATACAAGCCCCAGGAGAGGTTCTAATAATGATATTTCATCTCAACAGTAAGTGTTGTCGCTAAATGTTGATATTCAATATTTAATAGTTATATTTGATGCTTCTTACTTGTAACTGAATGAATTATAGATACTAATATGCTATATAGATTTGCATTGAGTTCTTTCTCACTGTATGGATGTGCCGGTAAATATCAACACACCCCAGTTTCCTGAATAATTAGTTTTTGTACTATATACATGTATCAAATTGCATTGCCAGTGCTACCACCAACAGCAAATCCGTTATCCTAAAATTTTGTGGTCAGCTTTTTGAATAATTTTCTATTAATTTATGTTAGAGACCATGTCCTCTCTAACATGTAACAGTAACAAAACCCATATCACTAGTTCTAGCAGCTTCTTTGACAATACTTTATTGCTCATAACTTGTGCATCTATTGATTTACATTGCACATGTCCATACCACTTGAGGCGATTTTCTCTTATCTTATCCTCGACGGTGTCACCTCCAACTTCCACAAATACATTCATCTCTGATCATGTCTTCTAATGTGTTACACACATCCATTGCAGTATTCTTATTTCAGCAATGCTCAGATTGCATTGCTATAGTTTAAAACTGAAGAAAGTTTTCTTCATGTTGTTGAGCAACAATTTTCAGTTACTATATAATTTGCATAAATGTCTTTTCTATAGATAGGGATAACTGTTCAACTTTTTTTAATAGAGAAAATGTAGGAAGAACACCTCCCTGTGTGCGTTTTATTAAAGAAGTTAATGAAACAAGAACCAGAAATTCAAGTCCGATGACCTTCCCAAAGGAAGTAAAAAATGAAAACAAGAGGCACCCAATTCGCCTTTGATAGACGAGCATCAAAGCACCGAAAATTTGCTGAATTTTTATTGTCGATCGTTACATTGTTTCTTTCTAGTATTTACCTGAGGTTGTCTAAAAAATTATCGCATACTAGCCAAACGTGCCATGACACGGCAGCAATTATGGTCTCCCATGTCCCATGTAGAGATTTTGGGATTCTTTTGAGCCTCCAATCTTCTCAAATTGATTTGAAAGATCCCGGAAACCTTGCACCCCATGCTTCCGAATACTCCTTTACGGGGTTGGATAACTTGCAATGTAAACCTGTTGGATGGTTTCCCTTTATTTGTTACATAACGAACACTTACCTGGACCTACGCATTTTTGTTTGTTCAGCTCGCCTCGCGTAGGAATGGCATTGTTGCAGGCTAACCCAATGAATGCTCCGACTTTGTGAACTATTCAATTTATGCATGTTATTATTTGAATATGATGTAACCTTGACTTTGAGACCTGATAGCTGCTTTACATTTGCAGTAGTAATGAGATATGCATTGCAGATGGCTACACTTCTCGACTATATTGGCATCAAACGTTTGTTGAATGTTTTTACTAGCAGACCTAGCTCATTAGGTCTAACTTATTCGCAGGGATAAACCTCTCTCAGGGCCTAGATATCTGATATCGGTTGCTGCTGTCCTACTAGGATGCACTTTAGCATTTTCACTTATTGTTTCCTTGAAAGGAGGCCCTTCTGCAATTATAGCGGCACTAGCAAAATCTGGTTTCACTGCTGCATTCACATTGATATTCATTTCAGAGATTGGTGACAAGGTGATCAATTCATACTGATTAATTTCTTTTGTTATCTCTGTATCAGTGTTTCAACTATCAATATGAACATTGTTGTCGTAGTGACATTATGATATGAAGGCTTTATTTGTATTCTGTTCGGCATGAGTGTGCTAAAGTATTAGTCATCATGTGCTTCGATGTTTATTAATCATTCCAAGCGGCTCTCAGATACATAAAGCCTCTTCTTTTATAACGTATTAAATCTATACCTTTCCCATCCAATAATGGTGGAATAACTTTGCATCTTCTTATTTCACTGACACGGCATGACAGCTTAAATCATGTATATTTTAATGAACTGAAGGAGATCCCAGTGTTCCGTCTTCTTTGTGATGATTTTTAAGTAATAACTTAAACTGGGTAATATGTTATGAAAGTTTTCTATTGAGCCATAGAAGAATGTCTTAAAAATCTCATACAAGGATGATGTCGATCAGGAGGAAATCATTATATGCTTTATCTAGATTTTTCTAGGTGAAGTTTAGGATATTTGGAAGTGTGAGGATGATGAAGCATTGGAAATATTTTACTCAAGTCAACTTTGATAGGAAAGCCAGAATGTATTTGGTGCTATTTCAAGAGATTCTCTTCATGGTAGTCATTTTTTAGAGTTGATTGCAACCATTTCACCAGAATCTACTTTTGTGGATGAGAGAAAAATGAGTACTTATACGTGGTGGATGGCATTTCTGTGTGTGTTAAACCCGTTAATTATTTGGTGCTATTTCAAGAGATTCTCTTCATGGTAGTCATTTTTTAGAGTTGATTGCAACCATTTCACCAGAATCTACTTGTGTGTCTGAGAGAAGAATGAGTACATATACGTGGTGGCTGGCATTTTCTGTGTGTTAAACCCATTAATTGCTACCTTCTATATAGAGTTTCTTAATCTAAATGAAGATAATTCCCTTTGAGTACAGGAGAAATGATACTTATCCTGTAATATTGTGGAAGTTCAGGACCCTCTTAGAGTAGAAGCATGGAATTATTTCCAAAATTCTACTGCACATTTATCTGACTGGCAAACATTATGATATTATTTTCTGATGTAACTTGTTAGTCTAGTGTTGCTGGGAAGTTTACTGTCAATAAAGCTTTCTTTGAATCTTTATTTTGCAGATTATAGAGGAACTGCATACCTTAGAAGCCAATTTATATTTAATGATGAGAACCTCTTAGTCAAATGAGGAGGACAAGTAGTAAAACTACAAATACCAGAAGCAAACAATTCACGATATTATGAATCTATTCATTTGTATGGATTTGGTCGTCACTTTGAGGTTTTAATTGGCTCTCTTGACCATGAACCCTGGACAAGAATCTATATATCTATATTATCTCTGTATTTATGTAATTTCATTCTTCTTAAAGCATGGCCTTTCTGTTTCTCATTTACGTATATTAAACACAGTTCAGAATATTTTAATATACTAAGTTTCTAGTTTTTTTGTTCCTTCATATCTTTGGTAACAATCATCATTCGCCTGATGTATCTTAGTCTTAGGTTGCAACATTTTGATAATTTCTTGTTCTTCAGATCACCCTTATTACTGATAACTATCAGTAATCAATTTTCTTTTTTATCCTCTGCAGACATTTTTCATTGCTGCATTATTGGCTATGCAGTATGACAAAGCACTGGTATATACTTTACATCTTATTTTTCATTCAATTCTCTCCAGGGGATTTTTGAAATAATATTATTACCTGAATCACTGTTACATGTGTTTAATATTTCCTCCTTGGTATGTTATGTACCCAATAAATGTTTTGGAGAGACTGTATTACCTATGATGAGTATATCATGAATAGTCTAGCATATGGTATTGCCAGTTGCATGTTATTCGTCATATTTGTTCTTTCATAATTATAGTGGATGTGGAGTGTTTTTTAAATCAAGGACATGAAAATATTGAGAGAAAGGTAGGACACGGAGAGGAAAGTTGGTAGCTAATGCACTAGGTTTTTCTCATTAACTTGCAAATAGAACCACTGTACAATGTATGTACTTAAAGTCCTGCAGGCGCACTATAGTTTCAGTTCCACCAAAACAAGAACAGTGGTTTTCATTCTGTCTCAAGTTTGAGTTTCCAGAGTACGACCAGAATTTTTGTTTGGAAGTTCATATTTCAAGCTTCCAAAATCAAACCAGAATTTTTTGTTGCGGCGACCAGAATTCTTGTTTGGCAGTTTTTTGATGCTCTTCTTTTTCATCTGCATTCCGACACTCCCTTTCAATCATGTTCAACTCGGACAATATAGATTGGAGATTTGGAGTATAGTTACCGTGTACACCTAAACCACCATCGAACACTGCTAAATTTGGCAATCTGTATCAATTGTTGAGATCTCACTATAAAATTTATTTTATGGTTTATTTAACTTTAATTTGGCACTATTGTACATTTTTATTTTGAGAGGTGTGTGTGTGTTCCAATTAATATATGACTATGAAAAGTAAATTTTTGCATCTCATTGGACAAAGTATACAGTTTTGAATTTCTTATGTTCTACATAAGATTTTTTTTTTTTCTGCATATGACATAACTACCAAGTCAAACTTGAATAAGTAACTAGTATTGACCCAATTAGTACTTTAAAGCATACCGTGAACAAAATTTATGAACCAACTCATCCTACCCCTTCCATACCGTAAATAAAGACAAGTAGCATACCCCATTTCCGAACCTGTACCATGGCCCATGTTGTACCACGTTCCAAGTAAATATGGTCTGGAAAGGCCTTTCAGGAGAGTATTTGCCAATTGAAACCTAAAGTGACATAGAGTCTACACAAATCCTTTGAACAAGTTGCTTGATGCGGAATGAATGAGAATTAAAATCAGCAAGTTTAATTGAATTAAAGTAGGTTCATTTAAGTCTCTACTAATTACCAAATAATTTCTAGGTCGCCAAAAGTAATGGTTATGTTAGGCAAGAGATTATAAGCTAGTATGCTACCTTAGATCATACAGATAATTGAATCAAATTACCACTAAATTAGGATAGGTCTCTATTTAATACGTAGGTTGATAACCACAAATCCCATTTTCTTTTTTCTTTTGTAGAAGCACTCAAATTTGGGTGGATCAACACCTTATTGATAGCATATTTGATGGTAGATGCAGTAATACTTTTTTAGAATGAAGAGGGAGACTAGAATCGAAATGTCGAAGGGTTACTAGAATGAGGAGGGGCTGATGCGATGTTTCTGACTTCTGTCTCTGCTTTCTGTTTCTGCTTCTGCTTCTTCTGCTGCTTTTGGTTGTTGCCGTGGCTGGAAGGAAGGGAAGGGGAATGCTTGTTGTCCGGAGGAAGTGAGGGGAGGTAGGGAATGAGGGAGGGTTAGGAGAGGGAGAGGGGTTAGGCCATCTGAGCCATAGAGAAAGTAGAGTTCATAAAAAAAGAGTTCTTTTCATTCATTAATTCATGCCCCTTTCCTTATCCTCAAACAAGGATATAAATAGGTTCACATCAAAACAAACCACCACAACAAACTAACTAATTCCCAAGGAATGGGCAAGTAGAACCAATTCCTAAGGAATAGGTAAGTAGCAACTACTAAACAAGCTTCACCTCAAGACTAGGTAACAAATAAAAAACCAGAATAAAATAACAATGAAATTTGAATTCAAAATTCAAATTCCAACTTAAATGCTAATCCAAAGTGAAGCCATGTATTGGTAGGTCCTCGTAACGGGGGGCCTGATGTCCTCATCATTGCTCCTGTGTGAAGTGTTTCAGTTTAGTGTTCTTCAATCACGTTACACAAGATCATTTGTGTAACTGGTTGTGCCAGTTTTCACAATATAACTATTTGCATCTCATAGTTACTCTAATTTCAACCAGAATTATCTTCACCTCAATAAATGTCCTTGTGCGTGCCAATAGCTTGATACTAAGTCTCTGTGCTAGAAAGATCCATTATATAATGATGCAATAAGCAGGTTCCTGGGCAACCTGCCTAGGCACGTATAAGAGGCCTACAATGATTAATTTGCACATAAGAGCCCATTAATGATTAGGCATCTAGGCAGTTAGTTATTCTCACCTTTCCCATTTTCTTAAGCGGACCACTCTAACATTATGGAGGGTGCACCTAGGGTTAATTGGGGTGTTTTAAGAAACCACAATTGGACAATGCCCTATCCCTACTTCCTCTCTTAGCTTTCCTCTTGCTTCTATTACTGCTAAATTCTGCCAAGATTTTTCTGATCTCTATATAGTTTCTACTGCAAGGTTCTCAGTGTCGGTATATATTAGTCGATGCTGATAAAGTATCGGGTTTGGCATATTTCAATAAATATCGATCTAAAACTTCTGTTCACTCCCCATATAGGAAACCCACTACAACACAAATAATACATAAACTTATGCGTAAATGTATCAAGTATTTTTTTCTGGTTTTGATAATAGTTTTTTGTTATTTTTTGCTTTTCTGGAACTAGAAACTTCGAAACTCTGATCCGAAATACCTTCATCCGAAGTTTCTGATACTGAGGATATAATACTGATCCAGAAACAGATACTACAAACCTTGATTTACTGTTTAGAGATTCACATGACAAAGGATGCTCGGCCTGGTGGAATCATTTCAAATGTGTTTCCATTAGTTAGAAGTAGCTTAAATGCATTTGACACCTGTGGAACAGGTACATTGGGCAGTTAAATGGATAATTCGTGAGTAGGGGTGAGCATTATTCGGTTTTGGACCGAAAGCCGAACCGAACCGAACCAAATAAGAGATTCGGTTCGGTTTCAAAAAAAAAAAAAAAGATTCGGTTTCGGTTTTGAAAATACAAAAATTCCTTATTGGTATTTGGGTTTTGGTTTCGGTCCAAAACCGAATAAGACTTATAAAATTATGTAAATACCTCAATTCTATGCATATTTTGTGATTAAAAATGTGTGTATTTTAAAAATAACAATTCTATGTGTGTGTTTTGAAGTACATATTTGGTAATTTAACAACTAGTCCAACTTTGTGCATAACTTTGAAAATCAACAAATGTGAGTATAATTTTTAATACAATTTAACTACGATCCCAACTTTGGGTCCGACTCATTAAGCAATAGAAATAGCCCAACCGAACATACCGAATATTGATTATTCGGTTCGGGTTCGGTTTTGGCTAATTCGGTTCAGTTTCGGTTTTGAATTTTTAGAATTTCGGTTTTGACAATTTCGGTTCGTTTGAAACCGAATAAACCGACTGCTCACCCCTATGCATGAGAGCTTTAGTGGAAGATGGAAAATGAACAATCATATCATGCTTGTGCGACTTAGATTCGGTATAAATTTATCTACGGAACAAACAATATGTGTGTAAATGTTCCAATTTGGTTCTTGTGGTTATTTTGCTCTCCTGGGATGCAATTCATTTAAAAGCCCCTTAATCTGGATTGCCAGGTCTTGGAGTTTAGGAATTCCACTCCTTGGTCACATGAGCTTAAGCCATGTGACAATACAAGTCACTTCAGGCTTTCTTATTCCAGAAAGGATCACATAATCATGAGCACATATATGTCCAGTACCTGATTGTAATTATATCTTCATTGTAATCAAGATTTACGGATTTGAAAGATCCAACCAAAACCTTCTGTTATCTGGTTATAGATATGAGGGATGTAATGCTATGTGCGCATATAACTAACCAAAAACCTTTTCCTTCTGCTCATGTAAGCCATTAATGGCAGTGCATCTTGATCGCATCTAAACAAATTGGTCACTATCTTTGTTTGTTTCTTTTATTAGCGCGACAAAGATACCAGCTAGTATGCTGTAATTGTGCTGTCTTTGAGTTTACTAAATAGGTTCCATTGAAAAAGTATTGCATGCCACTATACAGATCAATGCAATGATAGTTTACCATGCATGCTAAATGTTGTAAATCTGCTCTTTAACTCATTCAGATCACCTTGGATACAGTTATTAGTATTTAAAATCTCAGTTTTTATATGGATTTCTTCTTCTATGGCTTTTAACAATGAGCAGGTTTTAATAGGATCAACGGGTGCTCTCTCACTTATGACAATCTTATCCGTCATAATTGGAAGAATATTTCAATCTGTACCATCACAGTTCCAAACAAGTAAGTTTGAATGTTCTGTTTCTTGACAAGTGAATCATTTTCTTATGCTCAATCTGATATATATATATATTTTTATTTTTATTTTTTATTTTATATATATATATATATATATATATATATATATATATATATGGGATTAATCATATGTATTTTGTATGTTGCTGATCAGTTTGTACAAATGATAATTTTATAAGGATGACTTGTAACATTTCCTGGTATAATGGTTGACAAGGGGAATTTCTTACAGCATTACCCATAGGAGAGTATGCAGCTGCTGCACTACTTACATTCTTTGGTTTAAATTCCATAAAAAATGCATGGGAATTGCCTTCGGATGCAAGTAAGAATAGTAAAGAGAGTCCAGAAGTGGGAGAGCTTGTTGAAGCTGAGGAGCTGGTAAAGGAAAAGGTTAGTCGTGTGTAGCCTAGGATGGGCTTTCTGTATACTCAAGCTAAAATATGCAGCTGCATCAACATTTGTTCCAGCTTATGCACCTTAACTCTGGTAAATAGTATTTAAAAATGCTTATTTTTTACCATTATATTTGTCAAGTAATTTCCTGCATGTTTTAGTAATCACCAAATGCACTCTTGGGAAATATACTATGGTGATTTACACACATATAACTGGACTCGTGTTAATTTATAAGAAGGAATATTCAAGTCCGTTCTTTACAAACTTGCAACCTAAAGTTCCAAATTTTCCCCACCACCAAACTTGGGTCTTTTGAATATGCTAATTCTTATAAATATATTATTGTATGCCAACGTAGTAATTTTATGATAAAGTTAGATATAATAATAGATAACAAATAAGGATAAATATAATTGAACTCATGGGTGGGGATCTAGATGCGAAGGTGAACATGCTTTCAAATCTCCAAAGGCATTCAAAACTTTGTGGTGTTTCAGTTAAGACATTGATTTATTGGCTTTTGAAAGCCGGCCGGGCATGATGTTTTCGGATACCCTCGACACTAATACCTTGCTTTCAGGTGGCTAAGCAACTCACAAGTCCTCTTGAGATCGTTTGGAAGTCTTTTACCCTTGTTTTCTTCGCGGTGAGCAAGCCTCTTGTCTTATAACTACTATCTTGAATGCCAAACTATATTCAGGTCAATATGATCCTGTGATTGAAAGAAGTTATAGTAAAGATACCTGTATAATATAGTATCAAATACTTGAGTTGATAGTACTCTAAACTCAAAATAATCTTAATCTGTTGATAGCCGTAATATAGAATGGTAAGATGTTGTCTCATTGTTCGCATATCTTCAGGAATGGGGTGACCGCTCGATGCTGGCTACCATTGCTCTGGGAGCCGCACAGGTATGCACTTGAGCTTTTGGTCCTGTATTCAATCTGCCTAGTATAAGCACCAAGATTTCCCAGCTAAACTGGGGTCGTTTTTTTGAAGTTTTATTCTAATGTCGTATGTTTTTTTCCCTCCCTGAAGTCCCCTTGGGGTGTTGCTGGTGGAGCTATTACTGGACATGTATTCGCAACATTTATTGCTATAATAGGTGGAGCATTGCTGGCTAACTACATCTCTGAGAAGCTGGTACTGTTTCCAACCTATAAATTATCTGGAGGTTATATGCAGCTGCAGCCCTTTCTTGTTCACATGAATCTTGCTTTTGCTAGGTTGGCTATCTGGGTGGAGTTCTGTTCCTAATATTTGGTGTTGCTACGCTTCTTGGAGTATTTTGATGATCGTCTGCAAGAAGCAATGGTAAGGCTGAAAATTTTGCCAGTTCCACGTACAAATCTGCTGACAGATGTTCGGTGTTCTTCCACATTGCGGAACCATGGATGTGGATTACCCAAGGAGAGAATAGTTTTTGTCTAAGAGTGGAGTTTTCTGGTCATTTCTATTATTGTATGAATTGTAATTAGTAGCATATATTACAATGAGATCGCATAAAAGTGTAAAATTTTGTATCTACTATATACCTTCTTTCACAACACTGATGACATGAATAGAAGTTTGCCTGTTATTTGTAGGCATTGCATATTATCTATAATTAAGGGGCTGTATGGATAGAAGCAACTCTTTGAAAGCGTAAAAGTGGCACTTATATCATGTTGAGTTACAGTGTACTTACAGTAAGTGGTACTTTTTAAAATGTGTTTGGATAGAGTACTTTTTGTCTCCTGCAAGTGGAAGAAAAAGTAGTTTGTTGTTTGGATGGTTGTTGAAAGTGGAGGAAAAAAAAAAAGTTCGGTCGTTTGGATGGTTGTTGAAAGTGGATGTTGGGTTTGGAGATATGATAACCCATAATTAAATTAATTATTGATTATTTTCATTATAAAATTTATCAAATAATTACTGATTATTTTAATTGATATTGTAAATTTTCTAAAATAAAAAATTTTCATAAATTAAAAAAATATTAGAAACAAATTAAATTAATTATCATAATTAAATTAATTATCATAATTAAATGACCAAAAAAATAATTACCATAAGTATCATAATTAAATTAAATTAATTATCATAATTTAATGAAAAAATGTATTAAAGACCAATTCTTTTATTCTAAGGGCACTCTAACTTTTGCTTGGGGCTAGCTCAACTTTTTCCAAAATTACTCACAAGTTTGCCATCCAAACTTTTGCTTGGGGCTAGCCCAATTTTTTTTTCAAGATTAAGGTTAGGGTTCCTCCTCCTCCGCAGCCGCCTCCTCCTCCGCCTCGTCCTCCTCCTCCGCCTCCTCCTTTTCCAGAGTTCGACCGCGCCCCCGTGCCCCTCGCCAGCATCCGCTCCCTCGCGCCTGTCACGCTCTAGTCCTAAAATATGCGGGACCAAGCTACGTGACTTTGGCCAGCTACGTATTCAACCAGACTCTAGTCCGACTCGAATACGTATAAGCTGTTTAAAATGGTGTAACTATCACTATATCAACTATATATCTCAATTCATATAACAGAAGTATAAGAAAGGGAATATGAATACTAGTCTGCAGCCTAATAATCAAACTTGCCTGAATAGACTCGAGAGAATAAAAGAGTCTATAAATACTACGCAATCAAACAAATATGAAATGTAGGAATGAAACACATATACTACTGAAGAGTAATACCTGCAATAAAATGGGTGCTCAGCAAATATCTGACAAGAACTCCGCAATCTACTCAGCCAACCTTGAAGGAAACCAGGTCCTTAGCGAGACGCAATAAGATACATAATATACATGCCTCTATGGTATAAAAAAAAACACAATGAATTAGGGGTACTCTATCCACTATGTGTCTATGCAAATGATGACAACTTTCAACGCAAATGATGACAACTTTCAACGCATGGGGCTGTCTATGATGTCATGGGTACTCGTGCAGTGGCGCTCCCTCCGGGCATCCGTCATGCAGCAACGTCAAGTAAACTAATCTTGTAGCCCTTACGTCTAGTGACTGTCCTCCCCACCTAATGAATCAAGAACATGTCGAATTCTCGTCACGTTCAACCCCTAATCAGAAGTCCAGTAGCGGTATAATGAAATGATCAACATGACTATGCCGACACACGCTCCGTCATATAGATAATCATTCACATACGGGGATACGTGTCCTATATCTCATCATCATCTCTCCGTGTCCAAAGAAGTGTCAGGGTCCTGCGGGATATCTGTGTATCCGCTCAGCAATGTAAGGGTAGTCTCCTATAGCCTAGGTTAGAAAATAGAGAGCCAACGTATCTCGTTGGTTGCACCCAGAGTTGTACTCGGACGCACATATGTGATATATCAAGTAAAATAGCAGACATGCAAAAGATAACTGAATGAGGAAACATAGTGGCAAGGTATACTTGCATGTAACCGGAAGTTGAGTACGCAAATCAGGTATCAGGCCCGAGTTCAGAGTGCCCAAGTATCCTAGAGAAAATTTAGGATTTATTAATTATTTGCACTAGCAATCTCTTTTTATCAACTAACATATTTTAGCTTTGTCACTCCCGTTTTTCGTTATACGTATTTCAGTATGCGTATACGGATTTCTGACATTTGTCAGGTGACCCGTATTTTTGACTTGTCTTGCTTAGCCTAGTCTTGGTTTAATCTTGACTTGGTTTGGTTCATCTTGGTTCATCATGGCATGTTAACTTGGCTTGGTTTGGTTTGGTTTGGGGTTAGGCAAGTACAACTTGCTTCATGGTGGATCTTGGTTTTTATTGTTCCATTATTTTTCTTGCATGATTTTAAGCCTCTTTAGAACTTGACATTTTTGGTTTTGATGGTCACATCTTTGTAGATCTAAGCTTTAAAATTTTCTTTTTTTCTTGGTTTTTGATCTATTAAAACTTAGTATTTTCAAAAACTAGTTGTTTTATGTTGTAGGAAATTTTATTCTACCCAATTTTGGCTTTTGAACCGCTTGATTTTGACTTTGTATGAAGAAGTTATGGCATTTTTGTGTTCATGGGTTCCGGCACATCTTCGGTGCTGTCGGGACAATGAACAGTGCCGCGCTCGCGCTTTGCGTGTCGTGGGCCCGCGCACCGTGCTTGCGCGCTCCGTGTGCCATAGGCAGTTTTGCTCGCACATGCAGTGCATTTGCGGGCCGCGCACCCGTGCCATTCATTGGTCGCGCGCCGTGCACCGTGCTTGTGCGCTCCATGCGCCATGGGCAGTTTTGCTCATGCGCGCAATGCATTTGTGCGCCGCGCGCCTGCGCCACTCATTGATCGCGTGCCGTCCGCCGTGGGTAGTTTTGCTTGCACGCACAGTGCATTTTGCGTGCCCGCGCCATTCACTGGTCGCGCGTCATGCACTGTGCTTGCGCGTTCCGTGCGCCGGGGGCAGTTTTGCTCACACGTGCAGTGTATTTTGTGCGCCGTGCGCCCGCGCCATTCATTGGTCACGCGTCGTGCGCCGTGGGCAGTTTTGTCTGCGAGCACAGTGCATTTTGCTCGCAATGCGCAGACCGCGCACCGTGCGCCGTGGGCATTTTTGCCCGCGCGCGCAGCGCACCCGTGCGCGAATCACCCTAAATGACTGTTTTTGCCCGTTTGAACTGTTTTGTAGCTAGAATCTTGTAAAACTCAAAACATGAAAGTTGTAGATCTTCGTCTTGGCTTCAAGAATCTTCTTGTTGCACCTTAACTAGAGTTCATATGCGACCGATAGTTTCGATCATAGTTCTTGATCTTCTATGCATATTTCCTGTACTTGGCCTAAATTGCGACGACCCAACTTGGTAATCTTGAGCTAGTAACTTGAACTTGACTTGAACATGATAACATGATCCCATCTTGATAATCTTGATAGTGGCCCGTCGAGGCGCACTCTTGACAAGTACTTTTGACTTGACAAGTAAACCTGATATGATATGTGTAATCTTGATTACTGTTGCGACAGCTATCCCTGACTTGCTAAGTGTAACTCTTGTCTTGACTCCGTGGTTGATTGTGCCTGTACAAGCTACCTGTCTCGTCTTGCATCATGTCTAGGATATGGATTCCTGGTTACCACGGTCAGGGATTCATAACGAATCTGACTAGGTTAACGACTAGATTGATCAAGTAGTTCATTTAGAGAGATTTTTCAGTTACAGACGATCCCGTTATCCCGGCCACACCTGTGGACTTGTAGCCTACCGATGAGTAGGACGCAATTCGAGCACACTGTCATGTTTTGCACTCTAAGTCACATAATAATTCTCTTAATTCTTGATAAACTCTTATAACCTTGTCTGGATAACATGGATAGTCTGCAGGGCTTGTGACTGCGAGAATATCTCAACCTGCATCTTGTTAGTAACTAAGCCTGTGATAACCCTAGTTAGCTAATGATTGCAAGCCGTAGGACTTGATTGGCCGTGCCTGAATGATTGTCTCATGATTAACATGAATATTATATTCCACCTCTTTATTTCTTTATACAAGTTAGTATATTCTTTAAAGCATGTCTTTTATGTTATTTAATTATGCTCTTTTATCAGTTTTCCTTTTCTTTATATGCTGGTTTTAGTTTCTAAGTAGAGCCTCCTTTGTGGCACTTGCTCTTTCTGGGATCTGACCCAGCTGGTTTTGTATGGCCAGATTTTGAAGTAGCACTCGAGGATCTACCTGCCTTCCAGCCAGATAGTAAACACCAGGCATAATCGTGGCAACGAGTGGATTTTCTTATTTTGCTCTCCCACTCTAATGTAACTTATTCTTTTGAGACGTTTAGCCGTCAAGCACGTGTTAGCTCGTGTTGAAACTTTATTTATGTCTGCCTAAGGGCTGTAACATGATTGACAAATCCTAGGGTTGATCATGTATGACTTAACTCTTGCTAGTTTCGCATTTTGTATGACTAGCTTCATGATCATCTGAATATGTAATGTTTGGGACGCCGTACTTTATATGTCTGATGATCTAACATCTTGTAACAATTATTTGCTTGCTTGAGATTGAGACATTAGGCTTGTTCTTGACCATAAGAGACTGTTGGCTTGTAGATAAACCCTCATGCATCTATACAGCCATGACCATATTGCGAGGTGGATTGCACTTCAATGTACGAAGCTGGCTGTGCATGTCTCCCGCTCTCCAGTATTCTGGTTATGGAGTATGACAAGCTTATCTAGGAAGAGGAAAAAAAAAATACCATGAATAAACTAGCACCCTACTTGCTAGACTCTTCTACTCTACTACTTCTTGACATGTCGTCGTAGGCCTTTGCAAATAATATATAGAAATAAAAATATTAAGTTGAACCAAAATATTTATGAGGTTGAATCCATTGTTAACAAGTTAGTAAAGAACCACCAAAAAGAAAAGAACTTAAAAATCATTAATGAACCACCAAAAAGAATTCTACAATTTACCCAAGCCAAAGTTTGAACCCTGGACCTCCACTCACAATACCCTCCACTCACAAGTGTGTATAGACATTAGCAGCTCAAGTATCCGTGCTTGTGGACAGACCAAGCTTCTGGGTTTGGCTAACGCCTGTGGGAACTTTAACGGGTTAGGGTGTCTCCGGGTTAGCGGGTGTCCGCCCGCTCATTACGTCTCATTAGTCGAGCTGTGGGTTCGGGTATCCCGACCCGAACCCGGCAGGGCTGGAATAGGTCATATGATAGATGAATTTGGAAGGGAAAGAAGGCTGGGCTGTTAGTTAAACCGTTTGGGAAAGAATTAATTGGAGGGGGTCGGGATGTATTCATAACCAACAATTATATTTGAGTACACACATACCCAAATATATATATATATATATATATATATATATATATATATATATATATATATATATATATATATATATATATCCCCAAGCATTTACGCTTATAATTACTCTTAATTATAAATACCTATTTTTTGCATACGTATATAGAGGTATACATTGGCTATTTAACTTAATTAAAAATAAATTTCAAAATAGGAATATTTAGTAATAATGGGAATTAAAGGAGGGGGTTTTACAGCGCCTCTCGCCGGCATCCTCGCATCCGCGCACCCGCGCCCCTACCGACGTCGGCGCAGCTTCCGCCTCTAGAGAAACCCTAATTCTTTGGGGGTTGGACTAGCCCCAAGTAAAATTGGGACTGTTCCGAGTAAAAATTTCACCAAATTGGACTGTCCCCTACTCCTAGTAAGGGCTAGTCCCAAGCAAAAATTGGGGTGCCCTTAGAATTAGCCTTCTTTTTTCTTTTGTCCATTTCTCAAGATCAAACAGACCATTTCCCTTTCCCATTTTTCGTGACTTCTCTCATACCCTTTCTCTCTAAATACTTCCTCTCAAACAAAGCCCCCTCTTCAAACCCATTTCTCCTTTGTTCATGGTGACGGCCGCTCTGCCGCGGTGTAGATGCTTGAGGAGATTAACTTTCATGTTGCCGACGTTGTCGCGATATCTGGCGGCCACACCCAGGGTGTCACCCACTGTCACGCCCCGCTCCCGGAGGAGCGGTCGTTCTCGCTAATGCGTGATGCCGCATGAGCCTAGGCTGAGCTCGTGCAAGGCTAAGTCCAGAAACAGACGATTTGAGCTAGGCCACAGAGTCGCACAGAGTGTCCCCATTTGCAGCAGAAGTAATTGAACGCAAGTTAAAGCAAATCTGAAACTCTTTATTGATATTCAAGAAGTATTACAAGTGGCGCTTGGCCGAGATTATAATTCGCTCAAGCTCTCTCTCTCTCTCTCTCTCAAAACATAAAAGGCGTGCCAAGCGGCTTACAAGATGGAATAATTCATGACGATGTTCCGATACATTATGTTCTGTATATGGTGCTTCGGCTCCTTTGCAATACTAAGGCTCCAGAGTTAGCTCTGCGCCTTAGCACGTTCGAGGGAAGACTCTGCACCAGACGAGGTTCTCCCGTACCCTGCACGCAGACTATGTGGTTATCAGAACATTACATGCACTGGTGGGGAGGCTAGCTCGTCCGCTCGCTATCATTACCAAACACGTTCAATTTACTTTCGTGCACCATCTATCATTTATTGTCTTAGTAATCTTGTCTTAGGATCAATTTTATGGCATATTGTAAGACCTATCTCGTGTTACCAATATCAAGTGTCACAAAGGAAATACATGCACAACTTACCATACTTACCGTCTGATCTTTCCTGTCCAAGGCAAACCAAGTTAGCCAACACATTATACGTAAAGACGACGGATTTGCATAGAAAATATGAGTATCATTAGCGTGTTTCTGCCTCGGGTGAAGTACTCAAGTTTCTTTCAGATGTTCATTTAGTTGTTCAGCTTACTCAGATTACTTGTTTCAATGCAAGGACTCGTACGTGAATTACCACCAGCGGGTCCACTTAATCTATATGCATCGATCGCTGGCGATACAAGCCATTTGGACTTCCTAATCGTGGTATTCGTAGTATCTATCAGACGGTGATGGCTAGTACACCCTGATAGGCTACACATACATGCATTACGTCGCTTGAGCTGACCAAGCCCTTACCCAAGTCACCCGTAAGCTATGATTCCTCCTAGGCCGGCACGATCCCTGGTCATCCAACTTCTAATCGTCCGAGGAATCCTTCTTTCTCTTTACTTGTGCACGAGTTGTCCGCGACCATTTTGTATTCTCTTTTCATTTTTTTTATCTTATCGGCTCTCTGAGCCATAATGGATTATCGACCAGGTTGGCGGTGGCAAAGGTGCAGCGCGAGTAGCGAGCCCCGTTGCACGTCTCCGTCATACCTGTCGTTAATCATCTTTTCTTCTTTTCTTTCTTTCACTTATTCTCGACACGATCCCTAGGACACCCAGCTTCTGATCGTCCGAGTGTTTCTTTCCTTTCTTTTATTTACTTATTCTCGACACGATCCCTGGTACACCGAGCTTCTGATCGTCCGAGTTCTTCTTTTATTCTTTCATTTGTTCATTCATTCATTCATTATGCAGCTCCCAGTACGGGGACAACCTTGGCGACCCGACGGTCCCGAAGCCTTTCTAAATTTCTATTACTTTTGTCACTCTCCGTTTTCGGAATACGTAATTTTTTTTGCTTTTTTCTGTATATGGTATTTGGCACCTGTATCTTGATTGCATGTATCATGTATTTATAACTGGCCATGGCATGGAACAATATCTCGTCGCGGATTAGTGTACCACCCCTTGTCCTTGTCAGGTTGTAGGCGTGGCTCATTGTTTCGATGATAAGATTTCTGGACCGTATTGTGGTTAGGATTTTATTTAATTAATTTGATTAGTTGTATCATGTAGCATTTAACATGTCATTAGTCATATGGTTAAGAACATGCTTAAGATTAGGGTTTCCTTTTGCTAACCCAACCCTACTATATATATATTCTCTTCCTTTTCTCTCTCCTCATAACCTTTCGTTCATTTTTCTCAACCACCACCATTAGGCAAGTACAACTTGCTCAAAAGTGAAGATTTGTGCACTTTTATTCTTGATCTTTTCTTTGATATTATTAGTCAAAAATATTCCTCTCCTCCTTCTCTACATGTTTAGTACTTGATATTTTTGATTTTAATGGCTATCTTTGAGTAGATCTAAGTTTCCAAAACTAGGATTTTATAGGTTTTCGTGGTTTTGATCTATCAAATTTGCTTATTTTCGAAAACTACTTGTTCCATGTTGTAGAGAATTTAATTTTATTCAGTTTAGACCTTTATTTTTCCCAATTCTGAGTCCTATAGCCCAAGTTATGGACATTGGAAGTTTTTAAAACTCCATGTCCAAAAGCTTGCTGGTAGGGACGACACCTCGTGCACCTTGCACCTCGCGCACGCCTTTTGGCTCGCGCACTTTGCACCTCGGGAGCGCCTTTTGCCTCGCGCACCTTGCACCTCGTGTGCGCCTTTTCGCTCGCGCACCTTGCACCTCGCGCACACCTCGCGCACCTTGCACCTCGCGCACATCTCGCACACCTTGTACCTCGTGCACGCCTTTTGGCTCGTGCACCTTGTATCTCGCCCGTGCCTTTTGGCTCGTGCACCTTGCACCTTGCGCACACGTCGCGCACATCTCGCGCACCTTATACCTCGTGCGTGCCTTTTGGCTCGCGCACACCTCGCACACCTTGTACCTTGCGTGCGTCTTTTGGCTCGCGCACCTTGCACCTTGTGAGTGCCTTTTGGCTCACGCTTATTGCACCTCGCGTACACCTCGCGCACCTTTCACCTCGCGCACACCTCGCGCACCTTGCACCTCGTGCACCTTGCACACACCTCGTGCACCTTGTACCTCGTGCGCCTTGTACCTTACGCCATACGTCTTTTGCCCGTGCGTCGTTTGTGCCACTTCATGACTTGTGTGCGCATCGTACCCTAAGTGTGCAGTGTCTTCTAGTTTCTCTTCCATCTTGTGGCTCGACCTTCATTCCCGACCTGACTATCTATGTGTGTGTTGGTCCTATGCGTGTACTGAGGTATAATATGTGAGCCCCGATGTGCTATCTCATGTGTGAATTATTTCTACACGATATATGTCAGTACATCCAATGCCTCCAGCACTTACATAATGAATGGTCGGTAGTAATGACGTGGTTTGTGTAGCGTGTTGCATTACACTAAGGAGGGATCCTTATGTATGACTCCTTGAGCCAGTATGGATCCCTTCTTGGGGTACTCGTACTATGTACGACATCTAGGAGGATGAGCATGTAATCACGACATGTGAATCTCGAGATTAACCTAGGGTTAACTAGGCAACTAATCTGGTAGATGCATTAGACGGAAAGAATCTCGAGATCGTGCCATACTAGCCACCCCAGGTCCCATCCTGACATGTCGGGTTGGCCTCCACGGACATGGCTTCATCCGCTTATGGTGGATGACCATATCTGACTCCTATGTGCTATGTGTTATATGTTTTAGCGCGGTAGCCTTACGGGAGACCGTGCATGATCAAGGTACTATGTGTTTATATATATATATATATATATATATATATATATACATTTTGGATTGGCTAGTCCTGCTGGAATGACACGATTTGAGGATTCTTATAACAGCTTTGCGGGGATAACCCCGTCCAATATAGAAAGTCGCAGGAATGAATGGCCGCTTGAAAAATGACTTGACTGTGCCTTGTACCTTTCGATAGTAGCCGAGGGACATGGACTGTCATGGTGCATGATACAACCCATGTCCTTATTTGGTTGTTGGATTGGGCTATCGTGCTACGACAGGCTGTGGACCGAGGTTACGACCAGAAGCTTTTTTATTAATTATTACTATTTATTATTATGCTTGGGTTTTATCTCACTCTTTTCTGCTCATTTATGGTACTTACTATTCGGGGCCTGACCCCGCTGGTTTTGTTTGGCCAGATATCGTAGCAGCACCAGAGGATCCATCCTTCTACCCAAACAATGGTGCACACTTGGAGTATGGGTGCCAGGGACTCGAGTGGGTTTCTTCTCCACCACTCTAGTATCATTACTTAAGTTCTAGCGTTTAGCCACCGGCACCTGTTTAGCCAGTTGTTCTGGATATTTTACCTCCTTGCATAATTGTAATTAAATCAAACTACAACTGACTATGATTATGTACCTCTGGGCTAGCTAACTTATAAAGCTAGTTCCCCATGATCATTTTGATGAAGCGTTGAGGACGCCTTACTGCTTTATCTTATATGTTCATTAATTGTTGCTTTTTACTTGATTGATTGAGACATAGATGCTCTGTGGGACAATATGAGACTTGATTGTAGCATGTACCCCCTAGTCTCATGACAGCCACGATCGTCGTATGACGTTTATATATCTCATATGAAGTAGCTGGCCTAGTCCGTCTCCGTATTTCGGTACTAGGACGTGACAAGGTTTTATTGGTGGCCCATACAGGTCTATTTTTCAGACTTGTGGGGTGTTGCGATTATATGATTCTCAATCTAAACATGTTTCCCTTGATCTTCCGATTTGTCTTCTCTTTCTCCCATGTCGCGCCCCAGTACCGAAATACGGAGACGGACTAGACCAGCTACTCCATATGAGGTACGTAACGTCATACGACGATCGTGGCTGTCGAGAGACTAGGGGATACATGCTACAATCAAGTCTCCTATGGTCCCACGGAGTTCTATGTCTCAATCACTCAAACCACATCAGCAATTAAATGAACATTAAAGATAAAGCAGTAAGGCGTCCCCGACGCTTCATCAAAATGGTCATGAGAGACTAGCTTTATAATTTAGCTATCTCAGAGAGTCAGGAGTACAAAATTATACATAGCTGCAGTCTGTTTAATTACAATGATGTACTGACACAAAATATCAAGTAATCCGGCAAACAGGTGCCGGTGGCTAAACGCCGCAAAAGTATAAGCAGGAGTGGTGGAGAAGAAACCCACTCGAGTCTCCGAACTGCCATGCTCCTAGTATGCACCATGGATGTCAGGGAGGAAGATCGTGTCCTCAGGCTCTGCTACGGGATCTGGCCAAACAAAAACCAGCAGGGTCAGCCCCGAATAGCAAGTACCGCCAAAGGGGCACAAGAGTTAAGATTAAAAAAACCCAGTTAATAGAAAGATTGATAATAGTAATACTTATGCTACTATTATAGGGTAGCGCAACATCCTCGAACCCATGTGGCACCCTTACAACCAAACAAGGACAAAAGGTGCCGTATAGAGTCGGGACGTGTCGTGCTCTATAACTTTCACATAAGTTAAAAGGTATAAACAATAAAATCTCCTGATCGTGACTTCGGTCGATAGCCTATCGCAGCACAATAACCAACCCAACAATCAAACAAGAACATGGGTTGGATCATGTACCATGATAGACCATGTTCCTCAGTCATTCACAGAAGTAGCACTTCACAACCAGAATAAGTCTTCCGTTCATAACTTCGGTCCACAGCCTGTCATAGTACGATAACCAACCCAACAATCAAATAAGAACATGGGTTGGATCACGTGCCATAACAGTCCGCTTCCCTCGGTTATTCACGGAAGGTAATAGGACACAAGCAAGTCGTTTTCACGGCCAATCAAGTCTACGAGTTTCTAGTGGGACGAGGTTATCCTCGCATCATGTTATTTAGAAATCTTCAGATCGTATCTTTCCAGCAAGGCTAGCCAACCCAGGGGTTCGCGTAGACAGGTATAATTGATCACAGGTCCCTCACAAGGCCACCTTGCCAAAACATATAATATATAGCAGGAATTAATCGGATACAGTCATCCACTCGTTGTAGATGACACAGTATCCGTGGAGACCAGCCGGCGCGTCGAGACAATATCTCAAGGCGGCTGGTGTAACACGATCTCGAGATTTTGCCCTCCCCATGCATCTAGTATGTTTAGTTGTCTAGTTTAACCCTAGGTGAAATCTTGGACTCACATGCTGTGGCCTGCATGATTATCCTCCTAAAGTTGTACTTTAGTACGAGTACCCCAAAGAGGATCCATGTCAATCAGTATGTCAACATGTTCTACCCTCCTTAGTGTAATGCATCATTGCAAATACGCCACGTGGAGTTACGAGTCATTTGTCGAGCATGAACAAGAACTGGGACATTCAGGTACATGTATTAGGAAGGAACACTTTGTTCTCCGGGGTCACATTAGTGCTCATATCATGCTCGGGACAAAAGGCGTAAGGATATTAAATGGTCATATAATATCTGATAAAATATCAAAGGCGTACGCACAAAAGCACGCACGCTCAAGGGGTGAAAAGTCACGCAGGCTCACTCAAGGCAGCGTGCATGAAAAGTCACGCAGGCTCAAGGGGAGAGCTGCGTGAAAAGTCACGCAGGCTCAAGAGGAGAGCTGCGTGAAAAGTCACGCAGCGAGCTGCGTGAAAAGTCACACAGGCTCAAGGAGAGAGCTGCGTGAAAAGTCACGCAGAGAGCTGCGTGAAAAGTCACGCAGAGAGCTGCGTGAAAAGTCACGCAGAGAGCTGTATGAAAAGTCACGCAGAGAGCTGCGTGAAAAGTCACGCAGACTCAAGGAGAGAGCTGCGTGAAAAGTCACGCAGGCTCAAGGAGAGAGCTGCGTGAAAAGTCACGCAGGCTCATGGGGAGAGAGCTGCGTGAAAAGTCACGCAGGCTCACGGGGAGAGAGCTGCGTGAAAAGTCACGCAGACTCAAGGAGAGAGCTGCATGAAAAGTCACGCAGGCTCACAGGGAGAGAGCTGCATGAAAAGTTACGCAGGCTCACGGGGAGAGACACGCTTCTAACAGGAAGCATGCTCAAACAGAAGCACACTGCTCACTGTCTTCTCCAAACAGCAAGAACACCATGGCCGAACCCAAGCTTCAAAGCATCATAACTTGGCCATCCGAACTCCAAATCCAGATTTCCAAGGTTCCAACTTGGGTGAAACTGAATGCTCTTCCACATGGAAGCATCAAAAACCCATAAAATCCAACTAAAGTAGATCAAACCATGCAAAATTCAAAAATGATTAAAACCTAGATCTACAAAAATCAAAGCTTCAAAATGGAAATTTCCAAGTTCTAAACTAGTATAGATTGAGGAGAAGAACATGTTTTGGCAAATAGTTTTGTAAGAAATTATTGACAAAATTATTGATCCATCTCTTGAGCAAGTTGGTATTTGCCTTGGTTGGTGGAGGAAGTAGAGGAAGTAAATGAGAGGAGAGAGAATGAGATGAGTTATATATAAAGATCTTGGACCCATGGGTTCATGATGAACCAAAGGGTTCATGATGAACCATTGGTGAACCAAGAATGGGTTACCCAAATGAGCCAAAACTGTAGGTCCAAATGCAGAAAATAAATTAGAAAGTAATATTTTGTCGAATATTTTTGGAAAATGCATGAAGAAATACTGCATAATAAATATAGTATAAATACAAGGTAAATACAATTTATCGGTTTACGTATTAAAATACGTATTCCAGGATCGGGGAGTGACATCCCACCTTGATTGCTAACTTGATTATCATCCTCGATTCCTTCTTGTCCTGTCTTTTGATACCTTGTATCCTTTCCTTTAGGGGCACATCATTCTTGGCTATTATAGGAGCCGACATAAGAGAGAATCCAGTAGAGCAGGGACCAATTGGAGATCAGCAAGGGGTAGCCCCTCTACCTGGACAGATTTATATCGAAAATGTTACCGAGCATGAGCCAGTTGAGCCGTAGAGGCCAGAGGTTCTCGTACCTCCAGTGATGCCGGTAGTACTAGTAACACTCAACACACCGGCACTATTGCAGATTATCTGGGGTTATTGGAAACCCAGCAACACCAGATGGTATCCCAATAGCAACAGCAGACCCAGTAGCAAGAACAAAATGTATTACTGAATCAGGAGTTACAGCTAGCTCTTGAGAGAAGTGTCAGGAATGACTCGGGAGCGTCGGAGAGGTTTTGTCGACTTAACCCGAGATACTTCGATGGCACGAAGGATGCCATTACGGTAGATGCTTGGCTTCAGGATATTGAGGCCATTTTGGTAGCAGCAAAGGTTCCAGCAGAAGAGAAGATTGACCAAGTCATATTATTGCTTCAGGATCTCGCACGTGACTGGTGGGCATCAGAAAAGATTGGAATGAGGCATCATATACCTTGGGATAGCTTCAGTACCAGATTCAAGGCCAAGTACTTTGGCATGGTAGCGCGGTATGAGCTTGAGCAGAGGTTTATCAGTCTCAAGCAGGCTGGTAAGACGGTGGATGGATATGCAGCAGAGTTTTGCAGGCTGAGTCGGCCTGCTCAGACGATGGTGGCGACGGAGCCAGAGAGAGCTATGAGGTTCCAACAGAGACTTCACTTGGAGATTTTACAGCTGGTAGAGGGGCCTGACTACCAGATTTTTGATGCAGTATTGATGACGGCTTGGAGGCACGAGCTTACTATACAAAGGTTGTCAGCAAGGACTGGAGGCCAGAAGATGTCTCATGCACAAAGTGCGGGAGAAAGAGGAGCAGTACCCCGGATGTCAGCACCAGCGCCTAGCGTCCGTATTCGTGATACATCATCAGTAACAACAGTTATGACAGCACCAGTACGGCAGCAGCAGCGCCAGGGGGCACCTATGGGATGTACTTACTGCGGTAAGGGAGGACACACTAGGGATGTGTGTCATTCAACTAATGGGCAGTGCTTTAGGTGTGGGAGTTCAGACCACCGTATTGCTACTTGCCCACAGATACAGAGGCCAGGAGGGCCAGCTCAACAGTTTTTGGCGTTGCCAGCTCCAGAGGTAGCACCGTATCAAGGATCAACACTAGCAGTGAGGCCATTAGCCCAGCGTCCATTACCGATGCAGGCTCAGATGTACCGATAAGTATAGCATCAGGTAGGACAACAGATGACGCAGGAGCAGGGCCAGGGAAGGCAGCAGCAGGGGGTTCAGCAGAATCAGAGACAGGTAGAATTTGGAGTATTTAAGCAGAGGTTGGCCGAAGGCGGTCAGATTGTGGGTAAGTTTTGAGTATTATTCATTATAATTCCTTGATTTCTATATTTGAAGAGTGAAGGCGACTTTCTCATCTCACTCATCAGCTCTCGTATAACGTGATACGTGATATTCATCATGTGTCCTGACTACGAGAGTACATCCTGGGCAGAGTCTCGTTCTTGATTAAGTTATTGGTACCGAATTATCTCAAGCGTTAACCCTTGTCCACTTTGGGAGTCAGCGTAGGACTGCGAGGACGAATTCCTACTCAACTAACTCGGGAGACATATTTTATTCGTATGTCTCCGATCACTTTCTTTCTAAGGTATGATTATTGTTTGTGCTTTTACTTAATTGTTCTTTCTTTCGTAATCTGTTCATGTGCCATGTGTTGTTTTATAATTGTTCTTGCTGTATGTCCTGAGTGTATTACGTGATCTGAAAGCACGCTCGACTAGCCTTATCGAAATTTTGAAGACAAAATTTTTCTAAGGAGGGTAGAGATGTCACTCCCCATTCCCGGAATACGTAAATTTTTATGCTTTTCCTGTATATGGTATCTGGCACCTGTATCTTGATTGCATGTAGCATGTATTTATAACTGGCCATGGCATGGAACAGTATCACGTCGCGGATTAGTGTGCCACCCCTTGTCCTTGTCTGGTTGTAGGCATGGCTCACTGTTTCGATGATAAGATTTCTGGACCGTGTTGTGGTTAGGATTTTATTTAATTAATTTGATTAGTTGTATCATGTAGCATTTAACATGTCATTAGTCATAGGGTTAAGAGCATACTTAAGATTAGGGTTTCCTTAAACCAACCCAACCCTACTATATATATTCTCTTCCTTTTCTCTCTCCTCATAATCTTTCATTCATTTTCCTCAACCACCACCATTAGGCAAGTACAACTTGCTCAAAAGTGGAGATTTGTGCACTTTTATTCTTGATCTTTTCTTTGATATTATTAGTCAAAAATGTTCATCTCCTCCTTCTCTACATGTTTAGTACTTGGTATTTTTTTATTTTAATGGCTATCTTTGAGTAGATCTAAGTTTTCAAAACTAGGATGTTATAGATTTTTGCGGTTTGGATCTATCAAACTTGCTTATTTTTGAAAACTACTTGTTCCATGTTGTAGAAAATTCAATTTTATTCAGTTTAGACCTTTATTTTGACCAATTTCGAGTCCTATAGCCCAAGTTATGGACATTAGAAGTTTTTAAAACTCCAGGGCCAAAAGCTTGATGGTAAGGACGATACCTCGTGCACCTCGCGCACACCTCGTGCACCTTGCACCTCACGTGCGCCTTTTGTCTCGTGCACCTTGCACCTCGCATCCACCTTTTGGCTCACGCACCTTACACTTTGTGTACACCTCGCGCACATTGCACCTCGCGCACCTTTTGGCTCGTGCAATTTGCACCTCGCGTGCGCCTTTTGGCTCGTGCACCTTGTACCTTCCGTACACCTCGCGCACCTTGCACCTCGTACGCGCCTTTTGTCTCATGTTCCTTGCCCCTCGTATGCGCCTTTTGGCTCACGCACCTTACATTTCGTGCACATCTCGCGCACCTTGCACGTCGTGCACACCTCGCACACCTTGTATCTCGTGCACACCTCGTACACCTTGCACCTTGTGCACCTTGCACCTCGCGCACCTTGTACCTCGCGTACACCTTACGCGCCTTGCACCTTGCGCCATGTGTCTTTTGCCCGTACGCTGTTTGTGCCGCTTCATGACTTGCGTGCGCTTCCTACCCAAAGTGCACAGTGCCTTCTAGTTTTGCTTCCATCTTGTGGCTCGACCTTCATTCTCGACCTGACTATCTATGTGTGTACTGGTCCTATGCGTGTACTGAGGTACAATCTATGTAAGCTTTGATGTGCTATCTCATGTGTGAAGTGTTTCTACACGATATATGTCAGTACATCCAATGCCTCCAGCACTTACATAATGAATGGTCGGTAGTAAAGACGTGGTTTGTGTAGCATGTTGTATTACACTAATGAGGGATCCTTATGTATGACTCCTTGAGCCAGTATGGATCCCTTCTTGGGGTACTCGTACTATGTACGACATCTAGGAGGATGAGCATGTGACCATGACATGTGAATCTCGAGATTAACCTACGGTTAACTAGGCAACTAATCTGGTAGATGCATTGGACGGAAAGAATCTCGAGATCGTGTCATACTAGCCACCCCAGGTCCCATCCTGACGTGTCGGGTTGGCCTCCATGGACATGGTTTCATCCGCTTATGGTGGATGACCATATCTGACTCCTATGTGTTATGTGTTATATTTTTTAGCACGGTAGCCTTACGGGGGACCGGTGCATGATCAAAGTACTACGTGTTTATATATATATATACATTTTAGATTGGCTAGCCCTGCTGGAACGACACAATCTGAGGATTCCTATAACAGCATTGTGGGGATAACCCCGCCAAATATAGAAAGCCACATGAATGAATGGCCGCTTGAAATATGACTTGACTATGCCTTGTACCTTCCGATAGTAGCCGAGGGACATGGACTATCATGGTGCGTGGTCTAAACTATGTCCTTGTTTGGTTGTTGGATTGGGCTATCGTGCTACGACAGGCTATGGACTGAGATTACGACCGAAAGCTTTTTATTAATTATTACTATTTATTATTATGCTTGGGTTTTATATCACTCTTTTGTGCTCCTTTGTGGTACTTGCTATTCGGGGTCTGACCCCGCTGGTTTTGTTTGGCCAGATATCGTAGCAGCACCAGAGGATCCAGCCTTCTACCCGAACAATGGTGTACACCAGGAGTATGGGCGCCAGGGACTCGAGTGGGTTTCTTCTCTACCACTCTAGTATCGTTACTTAAGTTTTGGCGTTTAGCCACCGATACCTGTTTAGCCGGTTGTTCTGGATATTTTGCCTTCTTGCATAATTATAATTAAATCATACTGGAGCTGAATACGATTATGTACTTATGACTCTCTGCGCTAACTAACTTATAAAGCTAGTTTCCCATGATCATTTTGATAAAGCGTCGGGGACGCCTTATTGCTTTATCTTATATGTTCATTAATTGTTGCTTATTGCTTGATTGATTGAGACATAGATCTCTGTGTGACCATAGAAGACTTGATTGTAGCATGCACCTCCTAGTCTCATGACAACCACGATCGCCGTATGATGTTTATATACCCCATATAGAGTAGTTGGCCTAGTCCGTCTCCGTATTTCGGTACTGGGGCGTGACAACTTTGCTCGAAACGACTATTTTGATAGTCTTCCTGCCTCAATTCAGTAAACCATTTATTATTTCTTGTCTCAAGTTGTGTTCATCGTTTCATTGCATACTTGAGCGCATAAGGTACTAGAAACGTAAGTTGTGCCTTGGCACGAGCGTGGAGTGCGGTGCAAAGATTCAAGTAAATTTCTAATTTCATTTCAATGTTCTACACAAGTATACAAGATAGGATTATTCCCTTAGCTTGATGCATTGAGTTCTCTTATTAGCATGCAGGGGCTAACGCCTAGCGATCTAGCAATATTATTTGTATTATTATGTGTCTATGCTAAGCAAAAACAGGTTCATCGGAGCCATCCACCTTAACGATGATCGTATCGGCCGAGCGAGACTCCGAGCGTGCCTCTGAATGTCTAAGTCTGGATTCTTCTGAAGGGGCTAAGTCCATTGACTTTGCCTTAGTTCATTGCAAGACAATATTTTGGTTTCGCGAATACTTTAGTGAGTAAGGCAAAATGCCGACCTCTTATCATTCAGCGTAAAAGCGTAGCCTGCACATGAAACCAACCAAAATCAATATTTAATTCAATTGGACTTGTGTGTTGCAACGATTTTGATTTCTTAGAATCTTCGAACTAACTCAATGCTTTCTCGCGGGCCAACTTAACACTTGCATCGATTCGCATCGATACTTTATCGGGTCAACACAACTCTTTGAGTCAACGACTCATTGTAATGCACCGCACGGAGCGGGGCATTACACCCACTGCCCTGGCTTCAACAACTGGCTATATACTACAGGACTCCGACCTGGACCCAGAGTTTGGAAAGATCCTCCGCGTCACATGTCCACATCATTATCGATGTAATCTTCGGCGTCGGCGCTGGCCTCCTCCATCATGATCAGGGCCAACGCCGCGTCGACGTTATTATCCATTATCATCGGTGCTATTTTCGACGTCGGTGCCGGCCTCCTCTGGGATGGGTAGGGCACTCTCCGGTTCACTTCGAGGAGTTTCATAATAAAAGAGTTGGATGTGAAAAGTAAATTTCTGCAGGAGACAGGAACTCTGCCCTTGTCACATCACTACAAAACTAGGTTTCCAATAAGAGTTACCAAACAACTAAGTTACCAAAAAGTGCAGTTTAAGTGTCACGACCCGATCCCAATATACTGGGTCCAGTCGGATCATGCCCATCCTGCACCGTTGTGAGACGGAGGGCGCAGTAAGCTGTATCAAGCGGTAGAACACAAGCATATAATATCTAAAGCGGGAAAGAGAGAACATTTTATTGAATCTAAAATGTAACTAAGAGTATCAATGAAAATAACACAAAACAAAGTAGACAACCATTTTGTTACTACAACGGTTCTTATTACAACTGGAAAGGAAATAAACTAAAACAATGGCACAGCTAATAATCTGGGGCTCCCCGGTCAGGTTCAGCTACCTCGTCAGGACTCGGACCAGGTCCATAGAAAGAACTAAAAGCAAGATATTCATCGTCGCAGTCACCTAAAAATGTTGGTCTCCAGTCAGGAGGGGAGCAAGAACATATATCCACATCTAACATTCTAAATAATAACAAATGATGCAAGATATTTTTAAAGCGTTATATACTTTTTCTATATAATAATAAAAGAGACAGCAGGCAATAATCTTAGAAGCTACAATGATACAATCTACAATGAGTCAATAGTGTTTTTGAGTATATAACAGATCTGTGACCGGCTGGTAGAGGCAATGTGTATACTAGCATTTTGGCCAAATGATAGTATACGGTGCGGCTCAATCCCCTGTACGTTAGGGGTTAGCGTGAGAGAGGCAATATTCGATAACAATGGCTTTGGTCGCAAATGTTATACTACTACCCCAATCAATCTCTGAGTCAATGAGTCAATCAATCAATCAATCAATATGGAGTCGAGAGGGATCCATTGTGAATCAGTGTTGCTACAATATACATGATTCTACTGATGCAGCACATTTAATTATTAAGTAAAACGTTGACATGAATGATATGAAACTTGTCTTGGATGTTCCTCGGTGTAAAAGGTAACGACAGGAAAGTATCGGTTAGGATCCGGAATCTGAACCTACATTAATCATAATCCATTCTTAGAACTTATTCCAAAGGGTAGCCACTAATCACAAACTACATTTAATTATAAACATGCATTTTATTTGAGAAATAGTAACTTAATTATATATAATAATTTGGTAAAACTATTTTACTAGTATTTTATATATAGAGCAAAAATTAATATATTTTAGAATATTATTAAAAAATAGTAGCAATTTTATCGTAAATCATTTTAATAGGAAATATCGCTTAAACTCGAAAATATTCAAAATATAATTTAATATTTATTTAAATAAAACTTTACGAAATATTTACTAATACTATTTCCTTTAATAAAGAATAACCATTTTAATAATATAAATATGAAAACCTAATTTTAGTAAAACTTACGGTTTTATTAGAAAAGACGTTAATATATCTAGTTTTTAATACCATAAAATTTATTAATAAAAAATAATAGTTAATTACGAAAATAAACTTTCTTCTCAAAAAAACACAAATATATAGTTTTTGGACTATAAAATACTATTTCTTATATTAAAGTATATTTTTGCTGTATAATTATTTATTTTGAAACTAATTTACCAATAGTGAGATTAAGGCAATATTCCTATTGAAAACAACGTTAACTCTACGTTAGTCGCATTACGTAAACGAACTCTAATTGTCACCTCCGTTTTTCGTTATACGTATTTTCAATATACGTGTACGGAATTTCGACCCGTAATTAGACTTGTCTAGCTTAATCTGGCATGACTTGGTTTATTTTGGTTTATTTTGACTTGGGTTTGGCTTGGGTTGGTTTGTTTGGTTTAGGGTGGTTCATCATGAACCCAACCCCCTACCTACCACCATCTCCATTTAATGCCCAACTCTTTCTCTCTCTTCATTACTTTCTTACTTTTTTATTTACTCCTTCTTCTTCCTCATAACTCTCTCCACCTACCAAGAGCTTAGGCAAGTGCACCTTGCTTCCACATGAGAACCCATTTTTATGGTTCATTTATCTTCCTCTCGTGATTCTAAGATAGTTTAGAACTTGACATTTTGTATTTTGAAGTTTTATTTTTTTGTGGATCTAGAAATTTGCTATTTTCGAATTTTGGTGGTTTTGATCTATCAAACTTCCTTATATTCAAGTTTTGATCGTTCCAGGTTGTTGAGATTTGTGTTATACCCCATTTTGATCTATGGAAGTCCCATTTTTGGCTTAGATTGAAGGTTTCATGGAATTTAGAGTTCTTGAGGTTCTCTACGCCCACGTTTATTCGTGTCAGCATAAAATCTGGATTACGCAAGTTAAGACTGTTTTACGCGTAAAACAAAGTCTACCCTACCTTGGTGTAAAACAAGGTTCACGCATAACTTTACTTCCCTTTACGCGTACTTCCTTTTACGCGTACTTTCCTTTACGCGTACTTCCTTTACGCGTACTCTTTTATGCGTACTCTTTTACGCGTACTTCCCTTTACGCGTACTTCCCTTTACGCATACTTCCCTGGGCGTACTCTTTTATGCGTACTTCCCTTTATGCGTACTTCTTTTACGCATACTTCCCTGGGCGTACTCTTTTATGCGTACTTCCCTTTACGCGTACTTCTTTTACGCGTACACCCTTGGCGTACTCCCTTGCCCGGAGGCTTCCTAATACTAGCGTATCTTACCCCCCTTGCCCGGCGTAGCATGGCCCTATCACCCATTGCCCTATATTCACCTTTATTGGGCACATGACACCCTTATTATATCCTTACGCCTTTTGACATGAACTCGATATAATCATGATATGTTAATATTGTAATGATAATCTGTACACGGCATGATTTTGTGACAACTTATAATAGTGTCCCGTCGTGGCGCGGTCCTAACCAGTAACAAGTACAAGTAACATGACATGATGGTGACCCGTTGTGGTGCACCCCTGACAAGTAATCCTGATATGAACTCATGAACACCGTTGCGACGGTTATCTTGACCTGCTAAGTAATCTTGACATGTAACCTTGAACGCTGTTGCGACGGCTATATTGACATGCTAAGTAAACTCTCATCATGACACCGTGGGTAATTGTATTGAATATGCTTGTATAAGCTACCAGTCTTGTCTCGCATCATGTCTAGGACTTGTATCCCTGGTTACCATGGTCAGGGATTCATACCGAATCTGACTAGGTTAATGACTAGATTAATCAAGTAGTTCATATAGAGAGGTATTCCGACTACAAGCTATCCCGGTATCTGGGCGCCTTCTCTGATGGACTTGTAGCCTACCGACGAGTAGGGCACATTTCCAGCTCACTGTCATGTGGGGCACTTCATGAAACGATTACTGTGCACACTGTCATGTGTTGCACTCAAGTCACCTAACAAGTCATGATAACGCTTAGCATGAACCTTGCGTCTGGATAACCTGGATAGTCTGCAGGGCTTGTGGCCGTAGGATTACCTCATTGTATCTTGGTAGTAACTAGGCTTGTGATAACCCTAGTTAGTTGAAGTATCAAGTCGTACTCTTGCTTGGCCGTGAATGTTGGATGGAGTCCCATCTTGTCTAGTCTTGCCTAGATCTAGTATATGGCTATCTGAAGACATGCTTGTGTATGCTCTACTTATCGATAAATGGTTAGAGACTAAGTTCTGTTCAGGTGAAGAGTTACAACCCCGGTCCTTGTTTGGCTTACGGGTTGTAACTTGGTTACTGGAATAGCCCTTTAGTTATCTTATCGTTTATCACCCTGTTTTCTCTAACTCATGTCTTTTGTTATTTTATTTATGTTCTCATGTGCTAATGTTCTGGTTTTAGTTCCTAAGTGAAGCCTCCCTTATGGCACTTGCTCTTTCTGGGGTCTGACCCAGCTGGTTTTGTATGGCCAGATTTTGGAGTAGCACCCAAGGATCTTCCAGCCTTCCAGCCAGATGGTGAACACTAGGCGCAACCCTGGCAACGAGTAGATTTTATTTTACTCTCCCACTCTATTGTAAATTATTCTTTTGAGGCGTTTAGCCGTCGAGCAAGTGTTAGCTTATGTTAAATTTATATTCCTGTCCGCCTAAGGGCTGTAACATGGTTGACAAATCCTAGGGTTGATCATGTATGACTTAAACTCTTGCTAGTCTTCGCATTTTGTATGACTAGCTTCATGATCATCTGAATATGTAATGTATGGGACACCTTACTTTGTATGTCTGATGATCTACCATCTTGTTATATTTACTTGCTTGCTTGAGATTGAGACACTAGGCTTGTTCTTGACCTTAAGAGACTATTGGCTTATAGTTAAACCCTCATGTATCTAGACAGTCGTGACCGTATATCGAGGTAGAATTCACTTTAATGTACGTAGCTGGCTGTGTCTGTCCCCCGATGTCCAGTATTCTGGTTCTGGGGCGTGACACGGTTCAAGTGGTGGCCCATACAGGTCTTGTAAATCAAGATATGTGAGGGTTTCACTAGATAGATGTCTCAATCAGCACTCGCCCTTGATCTCTATCGTGTCTTCTGATATTTTTAAAATCTTGATCTGATCACATGCTTATATCCTTGATCTATCATGGTCCTTCCTTATTGTTTCCCATGTCGTTTCTTCAGCGACATTGTTCCTGGTCCTATCAATCAGCAAGGCGGAGCACCTCCAGTGAACCAGCAGCAACCTTGAGACCAAGCCCAGCACTCTGGAGCAGCTTCCCGAGTCATGCATTCTAGGAACCCAGAGCCGCCAGTTCAGCCAGTCCAGCCTGTAGAACCTGATAATGGAGCCCTGGTGGATCTCATTAGGGAATTGCTTGTATTTCAAGATCGTCGGGACGATGCCCTGCACCAGACAGTACAAGATGCCATGGGCAGAGTTGGTTACCCAAGGAACAACGCGGCCAACAGCTTCAAGCGTCTGAACCCTCCTTTCTTTGACGGCAGTGAAGATGCTATCGCTGCTGATGCGTGGCTTCAAGATATAGAAGTTATCCTGGAGGCAGCTAGGATTCCCGAGGGAGAGAAGGTGGCCATTGTGCACCTGTAGTTATTAGACTTAGCCCGCAGCTGGTGGGCAATGCAAGCAGTTGGATTGGCAACGCCTGTCCCATGGGCGATATTTAGTGACAAGTTTCAGATCAAGTACTTCGATGATGTAGCTCGGTACGACCTACAGACGAGGTTCACCAATTTGAGACAGATGAGTAGGACGGTCGACGGTTATGCGGTCGAGTTTTCAAGACTAAGTCGGTTTGGTCCTACCTTGGTGGCGACCGAATTGGACCGAGCTCAGCGGTTCCAGCAGGGACTCCACCTAGAGATTATTCTAGCTGTGGAGCAGTTCGAGCACCAGACATTTGATGCCATCTTTTGAGCAGCGAAGAGGCATGAGTATACTTCTCAGAGGATAGTGGACCGAACCGGAGGTCGGAAGAGGTCCCATGGGCAAATGTCCCATTCATCAACTCCAGTCCCGATAGCTAGGGCTTTGAATATAGGAACTCCGAGGCGAGTAGCCTCAGTTACGTCGGTTCACCATTCAACCCCGACATTTCTTCAGCAGCAGAAACAGAAGCAGTCTTCCGTAATGGGTTGCTCTCATTGTGGGAAGCCTGGTCACGTTGTATCAGAGTGTCGTAGGGCACGAGGATTGTGTTTGGCTTGTGGGGTATCGGACCACATGATAGGATCCTGCCCACAGAGAGCCGGTTCTTTCTCATCGGCCCAGAGTAGTCCCTCGGTGAGGGGACCAGCACAAGTGCAGCAGCAGCAGTACCAGCCTCTGAGGCCATTGCCGCCTCAGCCTCAAGCATTCCAGCAGCAGAGGCCGCAGCAGTATGCCCAGGTCTAAGCTCAGATTCAGAACCGCCAGAGAGGTTTCCAGCAGAGGGGACCAGCACCCAGAGGGCAAGGTCAGGCTATGGCTCTGACCGTGGTAGAAGAATTGGCATCAGGTAAGGTGGTGGCAGGTACCATTCTTGTCAACTCTTTTCCAGCATCAGTATTATTTGATTCAGGTGCATCGCATTCATTTATGTCTGCACGATTCACAACACAGATAGGACTGGAGACCGAGTCATTATCAGTAAGGCTCAATATACTTACTGGTAATGGTCTTGTGGGAGTAGATAGAGTCTTTTCTTCGTGTAGGATCGTAGTTAGCGGTAGAAAGTTTTTTTGCTAGATTGATAGAATTTTCGATGGCCGACTATGATGTGGTCCTAGGAATGGATTGGTTAAGGGACCAGTATACTAGAATAGATTGTCATATCGGCAAGATTATTTTTAGTATTCCTGGTGAGCCAAAGTTTTTATATTTTTTGAGGCGGAGTAGAACCTTCTTCCCCAGTGTTGCGGATGGCAGTAGCAGCAGCGATTCAGTTTTCCAGAGTTGTAGAAGAGTTTTCTGACGTATTTCTCGAAGAACTTCCAAGCATGCCCCCAGAGAGAGAGATCGAGTTCACCATTGATTTGATTCCCGGATCAGCACCAGATTCAGAGAGAGTCTATAGGATGGCACCTTCCGAGTTAGAGATCTTGTACAAGATGATTGAAGAACTTAGAACCAAGGGATTCATTCGTGCTAGCAGATCTCCATGGGGAGCACCGATACTTCTTGTGAAGAAAAAGGATGGTACGTCAAGATTATGTGTTGATTATCGTACCTTAAACTCTGTAACAATTAAGAACAGATATCCTCTACCAAGGATAGATGATTTATTTGATCAGCTCAAAGGAGAAACAGTATTTTTGAAGATTGACTTGCGGTCAGGGTACCATCAGATCAGATTCAGAGAGCAAGATGTCCCAAAGACAGCGTTCAGATCAAGATATGGACATTGGGAGTTCCTTGTAATGCCATTTGGAGCGACCAATGCGCCAGCCGTATTCATGAACCTCATGAATCATATTTTTATGCCTTATTTGGACCAGTTTATATAGTATTTATAGATGATATTGTGGTCTATAGTAAGAATGAGGCAAAGCATGAGCAGCATCTTCGCGTAGTTCTTCAGATTCTTAGAGAGCACCAGTTATACGCGAAGTTTAGTAAGTGCGAGTTTTGGTTGGATCGTATCTCGTACTTAGGTCACATCATCACCAGAGGTGGAGTGGAAGTAGACCCCCAGAAGATAGTTGCAATAGAGACATGACAAGTACCCAGAACCGTCGCAGAAGTTTAGAGTTTCCTAGGATTGGCCGGCTATTACCGACGATTTGTGTCAGACTTCGCTCGGATTTCAGCACCACTAACGCAGTTGACTCACAAAGATATGCAGTTTGCTTGGACATCAGAGTGTCAGGGTTCATTTGAGAAGTTGAAGCAAGGATTGATGACGGTACCCATTCTCACATTTTCAGATGGGACTGGGGGATTTTCAGTTTATTGTGACGCTTCCGGCAAGGGATTGGGATGCGTCTTGATGCAGCATGGTAAGGTAGTAGCTTATGCATCACGTCAGCTTTGTGATCATGAGAGGAATTACCCAACTCACGACTTGGAATTAGCAGCAGTAGTTTTCGTACTTAAGTTGTAGAGGCATTATTTGTATGGAGATCGGGTGGAGATTTTCGCCGACCACAAGAGTCTTAAGTATGTGTTTATCCAGAAGGATCTTAACATGCGTCAGCGGAGATGGCTAGAGCTACTTGTGGATTATGACATCAACTTGCAGTATCATCCTGGAAAGGCCAACGTAGTAGCAGATGCATTGAGCAGGAGAGCCAGAGTTTATTTTCTAACAGCACAACCAGAGTTGTTAGCAGATCTTCAGAAGATGGGTATTGAAGTTGTTCTTCCTTCCAATGTGGCATTAATGGCCAGCATGCAAGTTCAGTCCAGTATAGTTGAGAGGATCAAGTTAATTCAGTCAACAGATTCTAAGTTTCAGTGGCTCAGAGCAGAATGTGTAGCAGGACGAAGACCAGAGTTAGGTATTCATGAAGATGGCACACTTCGACATGGAAGGCATCTTTGTGTACCCAGTGGTGATATCAGACAGGAGATCATGGCAGAAGCTCACAGTTCTCAGTATTCGATTCACCCCGGCGGTACGAAGATGTATCGTGATATTCGACAGCATTTTTAGTGGAATGGCATGAAGAGGGAGATAACCCGGTTTGTCTCTCGTTGTTTGGTTTGTCAGCAAGTTAAAGCCGAACATCAGAGATCAGCTGGACTTCTTTAACCTTTACCGATCCCAGAATGGAAATGGGAGCACATTATCATGGATTTTGTAACTGAATTACCTAGATCCCCAGCTGGAAGAGATGCTATCTGGATTATAGTTGACAGACTCACCAAGGTGGCTCATTTTCTTTTTTTTCAAAATTGGCCAGTCAACGGATCAGCTAGCAGAAATGTACCTCAGGCAGATTGTCAGATTGTATGGAGTGCCAGTTAGTATCATATCAGACAAAGATTCGAGATTTATCTCGCACTTTTGGCGGAGTCTTCAAGAGAGTTTGGGGACTCGTCTCAAGTTCAGTTCAGCTTATCATCCGCAGACAGATGGTCAGTCAGAACGCACGATCCAGACTCTTGAAGATATGTTGCAGTCCTGTACGCTTGACTTCGGTGGTTCATAAAAAGATCACCTGTATCTCGTGGAGTTCTCCTATAACAACTGTTTCCAGGCCAGTATCCAGATGGCATCCTTTGAAGCCTTGTACGGCAGGAAGTGCAGATTTCCTTTAGCTTGGGATGATATCGGTAAGAGACAAATGCTTGGAACAGAGATGGTAACGCAGACTATTGAGGTGGTCAGACAAGTCAGAGATCATCTTCGAGTTGCACAAGATCGCCAGCGTCATTGGGCCGATTCCCATCGGCGTCCCCTTGAGTTTTCTATCGGCGACCATGTATTTCTTAGGATCTCGCCTACCCGTGGCGTCATTCGTTTCAGCGTACGGGGAAAGCTCAGCCCTCGGTATATAGGGCCGTTCGACATTCTAGAGCGGGTAGGTGATGTGTCCTATCGTCTCACTCTTTTGTCGTCGTTACGTGAGGTACATAATGACTTCCATGTATCCCAATTGCGACGGTATATTCCGGATCTGAGTCATGCCTTTGATCATTCAGAATTGTTTGTTGGTACCAACCTTTCGTATGAGGAGAGACCCGTATCCATATTGGACCGAAGAGAGAAGATACTCAAGAACAAGACTATCAAGTTAGTCCGTGTTTCTTGGGGTCATCACTCTTTGGATGAGTCAACGTGGGAGCGTGAGGATGATATCCGATCGCGATATCCCGACTTGCTTGACTCGTAACGTATAATGTCTTCTTATGCCTTATGCCTTCAACTTCATTGCTTGTATGAATGATTACTTGATTGATTGCTTAGTTATAACTAGCCTGTGATTAGTATAGCTTACTCGACATCTCTAGCCTCTTGATTAAATTTTGAGGACGGAATTCTTTTAAGGTGGGTAGAGTTGTCACCTCTGTTTTTTGTTATATGTATTTTCAGTATACGTGTACAAAATTTCGACCCGTAATTAGACTTGTCTAGCTTAATCTTGCATGACTTGGTTTATTTTGGTTTATTTTGACTTGGGTTCGGCTTGGGTTGGTTTGTTTGGTTTAGGGTGGTTAATCATGAACCCAACCCCCTACCTACCACCATCTCCATTTAAAACCCAACCCTTTCTCTCTCTTCATTACTTTCTTACTTTTTCATTTACTCCTTCTTCTTCCTCATAACTCTCTCCACCTACCAAGAGCTTAGACAAGTGCACCTTGCTTCCACATGAGAACCTATTTTTATGGTTCATTTATCTTCCTCTCATGATTCTAAGATAGTTTAGAACTTGACATTTTGTATTTTGAAGTTTTATTTTTTTGTAGATCTAGAAATTTGCCATTTTTGGATTTTGGTGGTTTTGATCTATCAAACTTTCTTATTTTCAAGGTTTGATCGTTCCAGGTTGTTGATATTTGTGTTATACCCCATTTTGATCTATGGAAGTCCCATTTTTGGCTTAGATTGAAGGTTTCATGGAATTTAGAGTTCTTGAGGTTCTCTACGCCCACGTTTATACGTGCTCGCGTAGTATCAAACTCTACGCCCACGTTTATTCGTGTCAGCATAAAATCTGGATTACGCAAGTTAAGACTGTTTTACGCGTAAAATAAAGTCTACCCTGCCTTGGTGTAAAACAAGTTTCACGCATAACTTTACTTCCCTTTACGCGTACTTCCTTTTACGCGTACTTCCCTTTATGCGTACTTCCTTTACGCGTACTCTTTTATGCGTACTCTTTTACGCGTACTTCCCTTTACGCGTACTTTCTTTACGCATACTTCCCTGGGCGTACTCTTTTACGCATACTTTTCTTTACGCGTACTTCCTTTACGCATACTTCCCTGGGCGTACTCTTTTACGCGTACTTCCCTTTACGCGTACTCCCTTGGCATACTCCTTTGGCATACTCCCTTGCCCGGAGGCTTCCTAACACTAGCGTATCTTACCCCCCTTGCCCGGCGCAGCATGGCCCTAGCACCCATTGCCCTATATTCACCTTTATTGGGCGCATGACACCCTTTTTATATCCTTACGCCTTTTGACATGAACTCGATATAATCATGATATGTTAATATTGTAATGATAATCTGTATACGGCATGATTTTGTGACAACTTATGATAGTGGCCCATCGTGGCGCGCTTCTAACAAGTAACAAGTACAAGTAACATGACATGATGGTGACCCGTTGTGGTGCACCCCTGATAAATAATCTTGACATGAACTCATGAACACCGTTGCGACGGTTATCTTGACCTGCTAAGTAATCTTGACATGTAACCTTGAACGCTGTTGCGACGGCTATCTTGACCTGCTAAGTAAACTCTCATCATGACACCGTGGGTGATTGTATTGAATGTGCTTGTATAAGCTACCAATCTTGTCTTGCATCATATCTAGGACTTGTATCCCTGGTTACCACGGTCAGGGATTCATATCGAATCTGACTAGGTTAATGACTAGATTGATCAAGTAGTTCATATAGAGAGGTATTCCGGCTACAAGTAATCCCGTTATCTGGGCACCTTCTCTGATGGACTTGTAGCCTACCGATGAGTAGGGCACATTTCCAGCTCACTGTCATGTGGGGCACTTTATGAAACGATTACTATGCACACTGTCATGTGTTGTACTCAAGTCACCTAACAAGTCATGATAACTCTTAGCATGAACCTTGCGTCTGGATAACCTGGATAGTCTGCAGGGCTAGTGGCCGTAGAATTACCTCATCGCATCTTGCTAGTAACTAGGCTTGTGATAACCCTAGTTAGTTGAAGTATCAAGCCGTACTCTTGCTTGGTTGTGAATGTTGGATGGAGTCCCATCTTGTCTAGTCTTGCCTAGATCCAGTACATGGCTATCTCAGGACATGCTTGTGTATGCTCTACTTATCGATAAATGGTTAGAGACTAAGTTTTTTTCAGGTGAAGAGTTACAACCCCGGTCCTTGTTTGGCTTACGGGTTGTAACTTGGTTACCGGAATAGCCCTTTAGTTCTCTTATCGTTTATCACCATGTTTTCTCTAACTCATGTCTTTTGTTATTTCATTTATGTTCTCACGTGCTAATGTTCTAGTTTTAGTTTTTAAGTGAAGCCTCCCTTATGGCACTTGCTCTTTCTGGGATCTGATCCAGCTGGTTTTGTATGGCCAGATTTTGGAGTAGCACCCGAGGATCTTCCAGCCTTGCAGCCAGGTGGTGAACACTAGGCGCAACCCTGGCAACGAGTGGATTTTATTTTGCTCTCCCACTCTATTGTAAATTATTCTTTTGAGGCGTTTAGCCGCCGAGCAAGTGTTAGCTCATGTTAAATTTACATTCCTGTCTGCCTAAGGGCTATAACATGGTTGACAAATCCTAGGGTTGATCATGTATGACTTAAACTCTTGCTAGTCTTCGTATTTTGTATGACTAGCTTCATAATCATCTGAATATGTAATGTATGGGATGCCTTACTTTTTATGTCTGATGATCTACCATCTTGTTGCATTTACTTGCTTGCTTGAGATTAAGATACTAGGCTTGTTCTTGACCTTAAGAGACAATTGGCTTGTAGTTAAACCCTCATGTATCTAGACAGCCGTGACCGTATATCGAGGTGGAATTTACTTTAATGTACGTAGCTGGCTGTGTCTGTCTCCTGCTCTCCAGTATTCTGGTTCTGGGGCATGACACTAATTAATCGCCAAGCTAACTAATGATAATTAATCGTTATAATTAAAAGCTCCTAAGATTATACAGCGCCTAAAATAGAAAACTAAACTAAATTATCCTGGAATTGACAGAGCTTCATTCTGTTAGTTTCGGTCAGAAACAGATAGGTTTTTAGGTTCTGCAAAATAAACAGAAGGCAGAAAAGGTTACCACAGGTTGTGACGGAGCACCGAGGGGATGCCTCGGACTCGGAACGCACGCGAGCACGGAATGAGTCGCGAGACACGGACATGCGGGGCAGTGCGGGGACACGCACATGCACGCTGAAGGCTGTACGGACGTGCGCTGGCTGTGAGGGGGTGTTGGCCACGCGGCAGCGGGGGCTGCACGCGCGCTGGTGCGGCGCGGAGGCGGCCGCGAGACGCACTGGCATGGGGACGGAATGTCGGTCGGTCGGGTCAACAGCAGCTGCGTGGGCCGCAGTTCCGATGCGAGGTGCACGGGACAGGAAGTAGCCGCGAGGCGGCCGAGGTCGACGGCTAGGACGGCCGCAGCGGTTGGGATCGACCGCGGGTCAGCGCCGGCGAGGGGTGCTGCCGAGTCGGAGGGCGTGCAGAGGTACTAGCCGGGGCTGTCGCGAATGCGGTCAGTGAAGAGATCGGCCAATAGGCTGTGTGGACAGGGTCGCGTGGGCGGTCGCCGGTCAGCCGAGGCACGGGGATCGGCGGATGGGTAGGAGATCCGGGTCTGGAGAGAAGGGAGAGAGTGGGATAATGATGTGGTTGGTTTCCTTATGGAATAAGTGAGGGTGAGGGGAGTGTTTGTGAGTAAAAATATGAAAGGAATGAACGTGTGGAGAAGAATAAAGGGGAGGGGAGGAACGTGTGAGCAGTTGGGAATTGGTCGGAGATTTGGTTTTTACAACCTTTCCTCCTTAGAAAATTTTGTCCTCAAAATTTCAAATATAAGGACCGGGATACAATCAAAATCACTTAGCCTTGATCAAAAACAGAATTTTAAATCATCACGCATAATCAGATTCTAGGCATGATCACTAGGTACAATAATAAAATATAGGCACGATCATAATTATCTAAATATGGTTTGAGATAGAGTTAGAATATTATTGTGATCAAAATCATTTTAGGCACGAGTAAAATCTAGGTACGATTAAAATATAATCAAATGATCATAAAATAGGGGAAAATCAAATGAGGTCTCGTGAAACAGAAAAGACAGGAAAGAAACGAACGTCAACAGTTATTGAGAAGGCATAATATAATAGAATCTTCTGAGATGAGGGACTAAAATTCCAAATCAAATTGGAATGGGGGATAAGGGTTTGTGACTCAAAAAAATCAACAAGTTGTATGATAGTAGGATAGCTGAGGTGATTAGTATGACATAGCTATGATAGGAATGTAATCGGATAAGATATTTCCATTGAGGACTGGGTGATGATCAAAGGGGATAGAAAGAATATCGTATCACTATTTCAACGGTCAAAAGATATAATATGCAGGAAAAATGACTTACAAGATAACCATCTTATTAATACCCATGCAAAAACCAATCTCTAACTCGCTAAACTAGCTGAACTCCCAGTATCTACAGAAAACTAAGGCAGCTGCCAAGGTATTAAAACTAAATCTATTTGAAATCATAAATCATCTAAATCAAATTTTCGTTGTATGTAACTCGTATGCCAAATGTATTTCAAATTTCAAGTATTTTCCTCGATCAATTCATTTTACAGACATCAATTTCTAATTGTCAGTCATTCTTTCAAAACTGACTACATCAAAGTCACAATCTTCACTTGTCACAGTAAATTCTTAGAAATTTTTCTAAAGTTGATCCATGATCTATATTCGATAATTTTCAATTCTTGAAATCAATTGACCAAATTATAATCACTAACCAAATTTTAATCTTTAACCATGCACCTAACAATTGTTCTCATCCAAACAAATTAGCAAAAATATCACAAAATCACAATTATTCTTACCATAACTAATATGAGTCTCCAATGTTTGGTAGAAATTGCAAACCCAATTGCTCATTTCTAAAGTTGCATGCCAATGGTCTTATCTCAATTCCTCACTGCTTATTCCTTCTCTAGAACCTATCATTTTATTGCTTGTGATATTCCTTCCATATTTATATCCGTCCATTCTGGGTACAGTAGTCATCTAATCATAAAAGTTGATCCCTGTCAAGTGTTCCTTTACTTGATCATCATATTCTCATGTTTATATATTATCCAAATTCACTTCCTCCATAGAAGAACCTTACCAAATTCTAGACTTTTCTCGCTGACTCTACCTATGTATTCCTCTATCTTCTATAACTCTTTCTTTAATCATAAAATTCAAAATTTTCAAATACCTTCATTTGTTTGAATAAGATTTAGGCACTAGTGAGCACTACCAATGGTTCTTAACCCAAATAAGTCGCAAGCTAAGATATACCACTCTTCTCAAGACTAGCTTACTCAAGTTATTCTTCTACCTTTTGTACCATTTAGCTAACTAATATTGATCCCAAAGATGCCCTTACGAAAATGAGATAGGTAACCATCTATGTTTTCCCCGCATATAGCTATCAACTATATACATATAGTCATTCACAAGATGTATATCAACTATTTTATATATAAAGCTATCCACAACTATCTATAGCTTCCAATAATAAAATATATGCAACGTACTAAAGTTGAACCTTGAAAGAGATTGAGCCAATAGAGATTGATATGGTCCTAATAAGTTCTAGGAAAATCAAATATAATTTCATAGGAAATATATTCTTTCAGGCTGTGATAAGAGATTTCTGAAAATGGAGACAACCGCTAGAAATGCAAATCCTCTAATCGGACAAAAGTTAGAATAGTTTGATGGTGCTAAAAAGACAACCATGGTATGGATATAGTCTTAATAATATTCGAAAACCAAATATATCTGAAGTCACTTTTGTCACGACCCGCACCCGCTTTTTCGGATACGAGACGTGTCCAAGTCAACCTACGCCGCAGAGTCGGCGGTAGAACGCTGTCAAGCCCACAAGAAATAAATGCTCAAAATATAACAATAGCTGCTCATTCACATTTCTAAATTTGTTACAACATTTATAATATTTCTAATTAAAGAAAATACAAGATTTTATAATTAATGAAATATTACAACTGCTATCTATTTCTAGGTCGACCTCAACATACCCAAGCCTTCCCCATGCTAAGAGTGATCGTGGCTAAACCTAAAAAATGTTGGTTTCCAGTCAGGAATGGAACAAGTATACAAACCGACGACAATGCGAAAACACAATAGAATTAACAAGACGTAAAAATAACATATGAGAGATGAAAACTGGTAGATAACTGATGACATAGCACGATAGAGAAAAAAACAAGGAAATACTAATAAAAGACATCTATCTAGGTGGTGTGAAATATCGTTTTCGACATGTGAACGGCTAGGGGGTAAATCTGGCACCTGCACGTGTCGTGTACAGGTGCTATTGTTCACGAATAGACATCATGGGATAGTTCTGGGAAGTCCACATGTCTACTAAGATATTTCCCCTCCCGACTACTCCGTATGACGAACGTGTCAACAAGCAGCAAGATATATGTATAGACATAAAATAAAAAGACTACTATAAATCGGAAAGCAATCAGAAAGTGCACTTGCCTGAGGTCCTTAGCTGGAGAAACTAATAATACTATACCACTCAATGAGCCACAATCAGTCAACACACGCAGAAGTCTCCAAATGCTAAAATAAACAGTACCAATGTTTTCAGAATAGTCAAATTAGCTAGGATTGCCTGTCCTTAAATCCAATTCTGGACACAGGGGCAAAACGGTAATTTTGGGCAAAAATGATGTCCGCCGTTGGACCCACTTTGCACCGAAAAGCGTGCCAAAGTCAACGGTCTCTAAAGTCATCAAACTATATGTCTACGGATCCGGTTTTTCGATACGAACCCAACCGTATGTCCAGAGTTGGATTCCGACGGGCCGTGCACAAAATCGTCCGTTGAGTGGGACCGCAGGGCCCGCAAAACGGCGTTCCGATTCTACTGTCTCAGAATCGGACCAAACTTGGCATGCAGGACCAGAAAAATGATACGGTACTGTTGGCACAAGTTTCGTCTCGATCTGACGAGCGTGCACAAAGTAATTGAAGTTTGTGCAAAGTGGTCGATACGGTGTATTTCGACGGATACGGATCAAATTCGTCGCGCACACGCGACCAATTTGAATTCCGTCAAAGCCTACACGACCATGAAGCCGTTATGCAGCTTTCGATGCTTACGGTGCACGACCACGTCGCCCAGAATGGCGGGAAGCACGTCGTGTGGATGAATTTATAATTTCGAAAACTGTTTTTTAAACATATTTTTCTCGAACTTTGAAAACTGATTTCTTTGTACATAGTTGATAAAATCTGGATCTACCAAATAGGTTTTAATCTAGTATAGGTTGTCTACAATCCTATTCAGGTGGATTTCTAAATTACTCAATGGGTCAGCGATTTGTCGCCTTCCAAAATAGGTTCACGAACACGAAATTATGTCCTGTTCGCGACAGTTTTCGTCAAAGTTCGTGTCGATCTTTGACTCGATTCCGCTTTGATTTAGACCGAAACTATCATATCAAAATAGAGGGGTATAGGTTAGGTTCGAACCTGCAAAATTCGTTCGACAAATCGTCGATCGGTCGTAGAGGAATCCTTGCACGAAGTGGCTTCGCAGGACTGCTGTTACGCTCTGTTTTTGCGCCTGTGGTCGGCTCCGACGACCCGTACGGCCGCGCGCGGCCGTCCAGGGGTGCGCGCCGGCGCCTGGGGGTTGGGGTTGGGTCGCCAGGTCATGGATTCGAGTTAGGGTTTGCTGTCTACCTTCCTCTCTCTCACGCGCAGTATAAATATTAGTAGCTATCGGGTTTTTTCCCAGTTCTCGGCTGTGCAAACAGGGGATCGGGCCTGTGCTCGGTTTAGGATTATTTCCTATTGGGTTTGGGTATTTACTGGTTCGGGTATAGGGGAAATCGGGCCGGGCTTGGATGGCCATGGGTTGGGCCAGGCTGCCTATTCATTTTCCTTTTTCTTTTATTTCTTTTTCTATTATACACATGTATACGTATATATATACGCTCACGTATATATACGTATACATACATGCCTGAATATATATATTTATATAGACATAAACATACACACCTATATATATACGTAACATATACACTTATATTTATATATACATATATATATACATATATTAGTAAATTATAAAAATATATATATATATATATATATATATATATATACGCCCATATATATATATACTCAAATAAATTCTGCTAGCATCTATTCCTGTGTAGAGTCTATTTAGAAAAATTATGACTATATATTTAATATATATATTTATGCATAAATTATAAATCACACGATAAAAATTTAATATAACAATTAAATATAACCATTAATTATAATCAAAAATAATAATATTAAATAAAATCCCAATAAAATAATAATAGTAATAATAATAATAACAAAATTTAATAAACCAAAAATGGCGTATACACCAGTTTGCACCGTCTAATAATCCCAGAAAATGTACAAGGCCTATTTTATACAAATATTATTAAATATCAACTAATAACAATATTTATAATATTTAATTTAGAATATTTAGGAATATTCATTAGATCACTAAATGGAATACGACACAATCATACCAAAATGTATCAACACGAATGTCACTGGACGTACCGCATGACTACATGGGATTGGTCTCAGTTCGGGTCCAGTCCGGGCTAAAATGGTATAACCGGTTTCTCTAAAACTCAATAATATAATTAAATAATAAATAAATCTTCGGTAAGGGTTAAGTCGCAACTTGGCCTGGTTTTTCTTGTTAGGACATCACTATGGCTTGGCCTTCCCTACCAGGGCTAATACACTAGTCGAAGCACGCCACTGCACTGTCCGTGCCATAATTTCTAGTTACCTTGTACTCCAAATTTAATCATGATTAAAATCATCTACCGTAATAATAACTAATTAATTATTTACAAAATTCTAAAATTACCATTTAAATCAAATAAGTAATAAAAAAATGTTTTGAAAATTTCAGGGGAGGGAGGCTACAAATTTACCCACCTTAAAAATAATTTCGTCCTCGAAATTCAAATTCATAACTATTTCTTAAAATTCAAAGTCTAGTATTCCCTTAATCTTCTCAAATTTAATTTCTCAAAAAAATATTTATGGCCTTCTCTAGTCATTTGGTATTTACGAAATCTCGAGGACTTCTACCCACCTCAGGTCATATTACTCCCTTGAAACACGGGTCACTATAATCTTATAATCTTCTAACTAGTGGCTAATAATTCTACCAAAATATCTAGGACATATGGTATCTATAATCTCTCATATCTACAAACAACCAATTATTCAATAATCAAGCAATATTACAATAACTTAAGAATTTCTGATGAATTCTAGACAGCACGATTATTCGTCACCCCGAAATAGGAAGGGACGAGTATCAAGAGTACAGGAAGGCAAGGTGTAACACCCAGTTTTCCAGAAGAGGGTAATTTTGAAATTTTATAATTATGATTATTATTTAATGATATTTATTTCATATTATAATTTTTAGTGATTTTTAATTATTTTTAAACTATTTAAATTCATGACTTGTGATTTATGGTGTTTTGCTAGTGAACAGTAGAGACTGCCTACCCTAGAGCCTAGCCATGTGATTAGGGTATTTAGACATTTTTGGGGTTATTTGATTTTAATATAATTTATTTGAATTTATAGGAATTTTTAGAATTTATTTTGGAATTGTTTGAACGAGGGTTGAGTAGGTTGACTTTGACTAGCAATGACCTTGGTAGGCTAACCTAGAAGCTAACCCTAGTTGTGTTTGGACTTGGTTAGGTTATGTAACTCTAGTTAACCTAAGTTAGTGAGAATTTACTCATTAGAATTAATTTGGAGAAAATAGGATTTGAATTGATTTAGAAATGGCTTGTGATTTCACAAGTCATGACTTGTGACTTAGGTTTAATAGCCCATAGGCCCACACCATGAACCAAACCTAACCCTAATCAGCCCATGGCAGCCAACCTAGGGTTTTCTACCCTATTTAATGCCTCTTCCATTTGTTTTTGCCTCCTTTATTATTTTTTTTCTCAAGCTTTGGAAGAGGTGAGTCTCCATCTTCAAAAATCCCTAGAAAATCCATTTTACCTCCTTTTTAATCCAAACAAATTGCAATAGGTTCTAATTATTGTTTTATTGCTGTTAGAATCTGTTGTTCTCAGTTTTTTATCAATTTGAAGGAGTTTGGTGGCTTTTTGGAATCCTCATTGGAAGGGGTTTTTGTGTTGGAGAACACCATAGGTAAAATCCTAATCCACCCATTAAAATTCTAGTTTCTTTGCATGTAGACCTAGCCCTAAGTGTCCTGGTCCTGTAGGTATGCCTAGACCTAGGTTTTGTATCCTTTTCGTGTCCTAAATGGACACGTATCAGTCTCTTCCTATAGGTGTTTGGTGAAATGCCTCAAAGGGCATTTCGACCTAATTTCTGGATTGTACTTGAATAGAAAAATAGTATTAGACCTCGCTTATGCATTTCTTTTGTTCTGAGCATGTATTAGTGTAGGGTTGAGTCCCCATAGACACGCGAACACGCGGCCATGCACACGCGCGCGGGGGCAGGAAACATGTCCTGCCACTCGGGGCTGTTTTCTCCATGCACACGCCACCTTGACACGTATAACTTGACACACGTGTCGTGTCCATGACTGACACGAGGTTCCTCGAGTTTCACGAGTCCTCGTGTCGTGTCGGACACGTATTTGCACGTGCACGTGTGGTACACTGTGCGGTTCAGTGTGCAGTGTTGTGATGCTCTGTTAATGCGATTTTAAATGTTTTAAACTTTGTTTAACTCACTATTTAGATCCTAAATATGTTGTTTAATCTCTATTACATTAGGTTACACATTAAATTAGGTTTTAATGGTAAATATTGGATTCGAACTTGATAAATTCGTATGTTACTGATACTGCCTGATACTTGAGAATTTCCAGATATTCCCAACCCTCTAAATCCCTGTTTTGTTTAAGTTTTTTTCAACTAATTTGTCCCCACATATCATAATCCATGTTAGCTAAGTAATTACATTCGTATTTGGGTTTTTGGATGTGTTGATTAGGATTGGACATGTGAATTGGTTTTGATTTGGCAATGACATGGTTAGCTGACATGTTAAACTGATATTGATTGTTTCCTTTTTCTTTTTAATTGATATTTGGGTTGGCTTAACAGAGCTCAGTGTTATTTTTACTGAGTTGAAACTGAGATTGCTCACATACACAATCCTGAACTTTTCATTCCCTATTTTTACTAAAATTTTGATTTTAAGTTGTCATGTTTAATCCATGTAATTATGTTAGAGGATTTTGAGAGGTGGTTTTCTGAGTTTCCTGAGATTTCAAGTTGTTAGGAGATGGGTGTGGTTCACTGCAATTAAACTGAATATTAACTGAGAATCGAATAACCGTTTCAATGTTTAAACTGAATGTTGATTTCCTTTTTCCTTTTTCCAGAGTTCCTACAAACCTGAGAGCTTTGCCACACTGTATATACACCCACACATGTAAATTCTGAGATCACTTTTTTTTACTGTTTTCCTGAAATTTCACATGAGCCACACACCATTAGCACACACATAATCACTCACATTGCCTCCCCTAACAAACACAATTTTTCTTTTACTCTTCACACATGTCACTGATCTCCTTGTCGCTGTTTCATTCCTCATAACTGAACTGTATTGGACTGAATTTCTAATACCTGGGTTCCTTCCCTATATCACTGTATTATAAAGGTTTGAATCCTTAAACCTAAAATGTGAGTAAGAAAATCTGGGAATATTGACACACACATGACCACACACACCATATGCACAAACTGTCCTTGCCATGTTTTCCTGAGGCACTAAGACACTGCCACTTGGGTTTAGACCTGGAAACAATTAAATCTGCACAGGCACTATGTACACAGACACCATATCACACTGTTAGGAAAATCTGAGAATTACTTTGTGTAAAACCTGAGAAACATTTCAAAACCTGAGTATATATATATAATATTGAATATGCATGATAGTGATGTATCCTGATGTGTGACTTGTGTTGGCTTGTATAGCCTTGTGATTGGTGTGTGATTGCTAGACTAGGCTTGGTTAGGCCTAGTGAGACTTGTTAGACTTGTTTGGCTTAGGCTTGACCTAGTTTGACCAGTTTAGTTGACTAGAGTTGACCGAGAGTTGACTTTAGTCTAGTTTGACCTAGACAGCATGCAGATGCATAGTAGATTATATTTATCATCCCCTATATATCTTGACTTGTGTTGCTCTAACTAGGAGTCAGGTACCTCATCTCGGACAGTACATTTACTTCAGATATTCAGATACGAGGCGAGTACATTCTCTGATCATTTCATATCCTGCTTAGAATTATTTCCTGTATTAAAGTACTTTACTTGATACTGTCACGTTGGTCACACGGATTAGTACAATATGGATCCCTCCCTGAGATGTTATCCCTTCAGGGAGCATCGGGTACTCTATGTTCTGTGCGTTTCACTTACATAGCGTATCATATGCTTCTTTGGTTCTTTGATCACTTGTGACATATACCCATATGATCACAGAGTCTTCTTTGAATCCTTATCACATTTGTGGGACTACTATGTATCACCTTTCGGAGGCTTATCACCCTTTGGGGGCATATCACCCTTTGGGGGCTTATCACCTTTCGGAGGCTTATCACCCTTTGGGAGCATATCACCCTTTGGGGGCATATCACCCTTTGGGGGCTTATCATCCTTTGGGGGCATATCACCCTTTGGGGGCTTATCACCTTTCGGAGGCTTACCACCCTTCGGGGGCTGTTACATAGAATCATAACATAACCTGGTTGGATCCTTGTGTATTAATTGGGGGTACGGGGGATTATAAATATCCATGTGAACAATTCCAAAGTAGAATAGCCATGTACGCCTCTTTAGTATAGCCATGTACAAATCAAGCCGTTCACATGTCGACTTTGTGCTCTAAATCACTAGTCACTGGTAGCTCTTTACTTATAGTAGATATTTCTATTACAGTTCTCTCTCTCTGTTTACTTACTGCATTTCTTCAGTATCTATATCTTACTTTACTGCATGATTATATTTTCTAACCTGCTATGAACTGTTGAGATGTATTGTACTCGCTCCTGTCCTGACTGGACCTGTTGAAAATATTATAGAGGACGAGGAGGAGGCCTGGAAGGATGCCTTCTACGGGACAGCTCTAGCTGAGGACATCACCCCCACTGCCTAGACTAGTTTAGTTAGGCCTTATCTTATTTTTATTTTGTCTTGAGTCTGTTTAGCTAGACTTTACTTCTGTTCAGAGATGTTGAGTTGTATATATTCTTTCATATTCTGTAGCTGGGGATATGTACTCTAGATATTTACTGGGATATTATCTTAGACTATTCTATCTTCTAATTTTCCTTGAGTTCTATATCATATCGTTTTTTTCTTCTTCCTTAGTTGTGATTGAGTTCATTTACTGTTTAGTATCATATTGCTAGATGTATGTTGACCTAGGACAGCATTCTTCCGCCGACACTGCGGCGTAGGCTGGGCGTTGTGACGTTCTCGTACCCTCACAGTGGGTGCGGGTCGTGACACGTTTTTAGTGGTGGCCCATACAGGTCGAGTTTATGTAGTGGTATTCGAACTAGAGTACCACTACAGCCTGCAGTAGAACTAGGATATAATTTGTAATACTCAATCACAGTTAGGATTCCTTGAAAGATTCCTGGGACGACCCTAGAGAATCTTATTTAAACTTCAATTTGAATCATTTCTCTTGATTTGTTGCTCTCACTCCTTGATTATTGAATTTGATTTTGTTGGATCGTTGTTGATTTGACTTTTCTATCGAGATAAATTTTTATGGCCTGAGTTACGTTATTTTTCTGATAACATATGTCGACGGGAATACAGGAATGGTAAAACGTCTACTTGGTTATGGAACCTAGAGTTTATCGCAGCTATATTAGCTGGCGTGGCGGAAACATAGAGACCTGACTTCGGATGTACGTATCTTGGTTATGAGATTTGGAATTTCTCGCAGCTATACTAGTCGGCATAGCGAGAATTCCAGACGACATGATTATAGAGGTGCATGCCCCTGTTATGGACTCTACCGTTTATCGCAGCCTTGCTTACTAGCGTGGCGGGGATTCTGAGTATCATAATTTTTGGACAGACGCATATGATTATCAGATTGTATCTTGGGAAGGTTCTTAAATATATCGTCTCTATCTTTATTCCAGTTATTATAAATTGTTTCCACCATCAAATAATTTAGGAGTAGAGATCTTTTAGCTTTATAGAGCTTATGCATATGTAGTTCTTTCTTAGGGTGACGATTTGATGACTTGTGATAGGCCCTTGTCTTAGTAATGATAGTATAGCCTGGCTTTAAATAGTGATTCTTGTAGCTAGTTCTCCTTTGTTGATATTTACTAGTTTTTCAGCCTTGATGATTGATTTATTTTTATTTTCTTTCTTTTTCTTTCAGTATGGCACCCATGACCCGAGCCCGTCGCCTGAGAGCAGCTGTAGCTACTGAGAGTGTGCCTCCACCTCCTACTGTTCAGGAGGTAGTTATCCCTCTATCTGATCAAGGGGTGGTGGCACCTCCTGCCATTGAGGAGATGGTGGTAGCCTCGCCAGAGAGTCTTCCTTCATCTCTTGTCGTTCGGGAGAGAGCTGCAGATTTGCCTGAGACCGAGAGCCTTCCCCTACCCCTTGGGATGGTACTCCCTACTGTACCATCCGGAGGTTTGTTACTTGATGCAGCCCAGATGTTTGGATTTTTCCAAGAGAGGCTGTTGGAGTCACAGAGAGTTCATGAGGAGGCCATGAGGGAGCAAATCCAGAAGTTGCTATGTTTGCGGGACTCTGTGCTTCTGGGAGGAGAGCCTAGCTCCAAGAGGGCGAGGAGCAGTACCCAGTCCTACCCAGAGTTTGAGGAGTACCCATTTATCCAGCCTATATCATCATACCCAGTCCAGTCTCCTGTCCAGCAAAGGCCAGCTGAGCCAGAGCCTATCTGTGCCTACTGCAAGAAGTCTGGACACAAGTGGAGCAACTGTAGAAAAAGACTAGGATTGTGCCTAATCTGTGGTTCAGCTGCACACTGGGTGCAGCACTGCCCTGCTATACCTTCCCCAACCAGGGCCCTGCTTCCAGGAGGGAGTTCTGGTTCTCAGACCTAGCTGGAGGTGAGTTTTGACCTAACCTTAGTATTTCCTTCTTGAGAATTTTGATGCATCCCTTGCTTGTATGTTTTGATACCTTGTGATTGCCTAGTACTTTAGCATGGTTGGTATAACTAGATGAGACCCCAGACTGATATTGCATGCCATGACCCCATAGGTTACACTTTTCAACTGTATGATTTATGATAGATTTCTGAGACTATGATTGCTGGGGCTTAACCTAGAAAAGGGTACGACCATCTTAATTTCGAGGACGAAATTTTATAAGGTGGGTAGGATTGTAACACCCAGTTTTCCAGAAGAGGATAAGTTTGAAATTTTGTAATTATGATTATTATTTAATGATATTTATTTCATATTATGATTTTTAGTGATTTTTAATTATTTTTAAACTATTTAAATTCATGACTTGTAATTTATGGTGTTTTGCTAGTGAACAGTAGAGACTGCCTACCCTAGAGCCTAGCCATGTGATTAGGGTATTTAGACATTTTTGGGGTTATTTGATTTTAATATAATTTATTTGAATTTATAGGAATTTTTAGAATTTATTTTGGAATTGTTTGAACGAGGGTTGACTAGGTTGACTTTGACTAGCAATGACCTTGGTAGGCTAACCTAGAAGCTAACCCTAGTTGTGTTTGGACTTGGTTAGGTTATGTGTCACGACCCGATCCCAACTAATTGGGTCGAACCGGATCATGCCCAGCCTGCACCGTTGTTGAGACGGCGGCAGTAAGCTGTTCAGTAGCAGGTAACCATACAACAACACTATATTTGTCATAACTCAAAATTCGGAAATTTAAAACTTTATTAAACTTTTACAATGGAATGAAAAAACAACTTAAACTATTTTCTACATACATCAAGAAGAAAAGAAAACTCTAGGCAAACAGCTCATCAGTCTCGAAATCCTCGTCTTGGAATCGCGAAACAAAGCCTCATCAGTGATACCTAAAATGTTGGTTCTCCAGTCAGGAGGGAGCAAAGTATAATTCATGCTAATTTAAAACAGTTAAAGTAAATAATAGAATCATGCAGTTTTAAACAGTTTGAAGAAAGAATAGTTTTCAGCGGTAAAACAGTGTGATTTGAACAGGCAATGAATTATGACCGGCTTGGGATGTACAGTAGTATCCTAGCGATACGATATGGCTTGTCCCCGTGTGAAGAGGGGAAAGCTAATACAGTCAGTAGTTACAGTTGGCTTTGGTCATAATCATTACTCTATTCCCCCAGTCCCAATCAGTACAGTAGTCACAATCAGTACTCTCCGAGAGAGTTTCGTGTTTGCATCGTGGTTTAAACATGCAATAAAATGATTATAGAAATAACTGTAAAACTAACACAAACTATACTTGCCTTAGGAAAAATGACTGGAGAGATGAGTTGGTACCGAGGAGGAACGTCAGGTATGTCTTCGAGTTCCTACAGTTGAGAACTCGACTTAGATCCGCTATATAACCAAGCTAAGTGTGCTAGTTGCAATCTCTAGTAACAAGTCCTAGTCAGGTTTTAAGTTGTTATTATGCTACAGCTAACGTTTACGTCGCAAGCTATGTGCGTTGATTAACCGGTTAATTTGATTATTTGGGAAATAATAACAAGAACAAATTATCTTTGGAAAACTTTGTATTTTTTGTAATATATCTATAAAATATAGTTTCTTCCAGTGACAAATCATGAACTAGTTATCCTTCTAATATTTTATCCATTTATTTAAATTCTTAATTAATTATATACGAGAAATGATTACGCTCTAACTACGGTTATACATACAATCCAAAACCACCCAAGATCAACATCAACCACCCAGAAAAGAAAGTAAAAATCTACGCTATGCAATACAGGGGCACAGCTAATCATTCTAGAGTTATGGGCTTATGCCCTGTACAATTCTTTTACATAAAATAAGAGAAAAACTGTTTAATTCCTAAATAAAATGTGCAGTAAATAATTATCTATAATAAATAACTTAATCATTAAATAAAATAATTTTAAATCAAAAGTTTGGAGTCTCAGACTCGGTCCATCATCAAATCTAGCTAATACCTCAACGCCCGGTCGGACCGGTGCGTTTGCATTTTGCTAGGGCTCACAGACCGGTATGGTCGTCGCCCGAAAATCAGTTTTAAATTCATTTTCCGAAAACTGATTTGAAATCAAAATAAATAAAGTTTTGTAAAAATTTGGACAGCATTTCCTCTATTTCGGGACAACCCAAAACTGGGAAATGCGCCACAAAACCTGCAATTGTTCCAACCAAATAATAATCCCGAAAATATAACCACCACAATAATTTTCCAACCACCAGAATCTTCCCGAAATACCCGGGAAATCCAAAATCAACCAACAACATACAAAACCCAGCAGACAAAATCACAGAATATGCTAACGCAGCTAACCGAATCTACTACGTAGCTAACCGGATTTTTGAAAGAGAAACCGGGGACCGATTATCATCACAGACTACCAATGAAAAGCAACGGGACAGAGAATTATACCTCGGGTGCTCGGCTAGAGCTCTCAGATGATATAATAGAAAGAAAATAATAATCCAGCAGCGACGTTGACGACGAACGCCAAAAATCCAAAGCTAGGGCACGCTGGCCAGAAGAGAGACGCTGCGAAAAGGCAGTGCTGTCGGTGGACAGCGACGCTGTCGGTAGCGTAAAGGAAATGGGTCGCCGGAGAGTCGACGGGGACGACGAGAAGGGCGTGCGGGGTGGTCCTGGACAGCGGACGGGGCTCCGCCGTGGTCGGCCGGAGTTGGCCGGGGAAGCCGGTCGGCTAGGGCGAGCGGAAGGGGCGCCGGAGATGGGCTTCGCTGGAGAGCGGTCGGGCCCGCGGGAGGGGCGCGGACGGCCGGAGAGAGGGGCCGCGCGCCGGAGACAGTGCTAGAAGGGCGCGCCAGAGGGGAGACGCGCGGTCGAAGATCCGCGGTGGGCCGCGCTCTCGCGGGGTGGCCGGACTTCGGTCGGCGGCCGGAGATCGAGGGTGAGGAGAGGGGGTTTTCGAGGAGTTGGGATGAGAGGGTTTTGGCTCTCTGTTAACAGAGAGTGAGTGAAGAGAGTTCCTCTCAGAGAATATGAGTTAGGTGGGAAGTTTAGAGAGAGAGCTGAGAGAAAAACTTTTCCTGTGAAGTGTCGTGAGAGAGTTGGGGTGGGGTATGAGTTAAAAGAGTGGTGCATGAGTTGTGGGTTTATTAAGGAGAAGGAGAGGAAGAGTCTCCTTCCAGAACATGGAGAACAAAGTGAATGAGTGGAGAGGAAATAGGGGAGGGAGTTATTGAACGTGCGAAGGGGAAGAGGTGCTCGTGGGGTTGGTAGTGGGTTCTGTGTGTGGTGGAGTGTGAGGTCAGGGAGAGAAAATAGGTAGGCAAAGAATGGGTGTGTGTGTGTGGGGTGCTGGTCCTACGGGACCAGCTAAATAATTATTATTATTATTATTTTTTAACCAAGTCAATAATCAGAATTAAGAAGGAAATGATAGGATATGGGTTTGGCTCAGGCCTGGGTCTGGGTTTGGACTCGGGTCTGGGTCTGAAATCCAAAAGTCCATGTTATTATTATTTTCAAAATCATTTGCACTCCAAAAATATTTAATAATAATAATAATAATTTTAGAAATACTAATAATAACACTAAAACATATTTAATAATTAATTATGAGAATATGGGTTTCACAATCTTCCCTCCTTAGAAAATTTCGTCCTCGAAATTAAAGGATAGGGTAGGAATGTCAAACAGGTACGAGTACTACACTCGTAACTCAGGTCCAACAATAAGAATTTCCAAGGCAGTCGTGGATGAGACGGTTTAGAGACAAGTTTTATTTATGATATTATCCACGCAGAGAAAAAAAAATGCAAAAGCGAACCAAAGTACACGAGGTTGATCAGACCATCATGCACCGGTCCTGATTAGACAATATATTAGTGGGTGCACCCAATAAAATATCGTCATGATCAAGCTTGATTTAAAGAGATAGCTTGCAAAACTAGGCTAACTTAGCAGCATTAGTCAAATTTAGAACGGGAAAAAGAAAAGATAAGGAATAGGAGTTTAAGTGATGGCTCAAATTCTGATTTTCTTCTCATCTCTGACTAGGCTTGCAACTGGTTTCTCTGGCACTGAAAAGGTTGATTTCCATCTTCAGCTCTGAATTATCCAAAATGTGACTCGGATCCGAAATGTAACGTCTGGCCTCAATTTCCAGCTCCGTCAAAACTGATTGTTCCTCTGGTAGGAGAAACTTCACCAAATGCAATTTGGTCTTTCCAAGACCTACCAAATTTCGAGACGCAAAATCTCAATACATCTTCAAGCGTCTAGATTGACCTCTCTGATTGCTCGTCCCGCGGTACTCCATGAATCCGGTAGATGTGCCTCTCGTACAATGTTACCAACTTCTTAGTGGATAACCAACTTTGAAGGTGTGCTGACTTAGTCGGTTTACTATAATCCAATTGGTGCCCTTCCCTCCTTGGGAACAAGGCAATCCTTACTCAAAGTTCATTGTTATATGCTTCTACTTCCACTCCGAATTGTCCAGCGGCTCTAACAAGCTTGTTGTCCTCTTGCTAAATAACTCATGTTGACAAATTCACATCTAATCCCATACTTGGAATTGTCCTTCTTTATTCCATAACACCAATCAATGGAGGCATATTCCGATACATCTTATTATCTCCTGAATTTATGGAATACTGCGACTGGTGCATTTCTTTCATCAACTCGCTCCTCCGTTTGTCAGCCGATACGCAAAGTCTCGTACCATTCTTCAGAGTTCCAATGCTGATCAATTTAGAAACCCTCAAGTGTTCCTGCCAACACTTGATCTCTAAGCCTGCAAAGTACCTCGTTTTGAAACTACGATCTCTTGATTTTGTCCCTCAGCCTCGAACTTCATCAATACTGAATCAGCATCCAGCTCCGTCCGTCTATCTCCAGGTAGTATAACCTCCAGTCCAAACTTCTCGATGTCTTCTAGCAGGTGCTAGTCTTTGGTTAAGAACTTCGCCATCAGTATCGACCAAGTGCATCAGCGACCACATTAGCCTTACCTGAAAGGTAATGCAGGTTGATGTCGAAATTCTTCATCTGCTTCAGCCAGCTTCTTAATCTAACATTCAGCCCTTTCTGAGTGAAGACATATTTCAGACTTTTGTAGTCCGTATAACTTTTCACTCCCTTTCCATAAAAATCATGCTTCCATAGCTTCAAAGTAAAGATAATTGCAGCAATTCAAATTAGACGTGGGATGATTCTTCTCATGAGTCTGTAGTTGCCTACATGTGTAAGCAATTACTTCTCCATGTCGTTGAAAAACGCAGCCCAGTCCTTTTCCAGAGGCATTACTGTAAATTGAGAACCCACCGGTTTCTACGGGTAGCGCAAGGATTGGTGTAGTGGTAAGTCTCTTCTTCAGCTCCTCAATGCCGCCTGACAAACTTTCGTTCAGATGAACTCTTCATTCTTCCAAGTGAGCTTCGTCATTGGCTCAGTCAATCTTGGCGAAATCCTTCATGAACTTCTGATAGTAGCCGGCCAAGTTCAAGAATCTTTCGAATTGAACTTGGGGTATACCATTCTTCAACAACAGCTATCTTCCATCGAAATTTCTTCTCTTGACAACATGGCCAAAAGTCCACCTTGTCAAGAATCCACGTTCAGATAACTTACCATAAAAAAAAATTTCCTCAAAGTTTCCAAAACTTCCTCAGGTGTTCTTCATGCTCTTCTTCAGTCTTCAAATATATCAGAATGTTATCTATGGAGAAGATAAACTGATTCAAATACTCATGAAAATCTCTGTTCATGAGATTCATGAACACAGCAGAAGCATTTGTCAGTCTAACGTCCTGACCAAAGAAAACTTTCCATACTTGGTGTTTGAACGCCGTCTTGGAAATGTCCTCTTTCCTGACTTTGATTTGATGGTAGTCAAATCTTAAGTTAAACTTCGAAACACCCTAACTCCACACAACCAGATCAAACAGATCCTCGATCCGGACAGAAAGTACTTGTTCTTTAGTATCTGGTAATCGATGCACATCCGTTGTTCCATCCTTCCTGGGCACAAACAAGATAGGTGTTCCCTAAGGTGAAGTTCCTTCCTGAATAAATCCTAGAGCCTTCATTGATCTGGTCCTTCATCTTCTATGAACCCCGAGTCTGCATCATGCCTTATTGTATGAGGCAGGGTCTGCTGGATAGAAAGAGAGTCCCTAGGTTGTGGCATAACTGGTGCAACTGGGATAGGTACTCTGGTATGATGAAAAGATAAAGGGTCAATCCTTTACCCGATGTTCAGCAGATCCACATGCCAAATATCGTTCCAATCTCTTGCGGCAACCAACGGCCTGATGACCAGGCCTTTTGCAATAGTTACAAGCCCATAGCTTCTTACGACAAGGTTGCCGGAGAGTAGAGTACTTGATGGGACCCAAATATCTTCTAGATTCAAAGGTATCCTTCCTAGGACAAAAGTTCTGCTCTAACTTGGTTGGGGATAACTAAGGCTACATCATGACGTTCTTCATGTCTTCTCTCGTGATATTCATCTGTTCCTGCTGGGCTTCATCTTGAGCTTTCTGGAACTCCAGGATTTCTTGAAATAGGACAACCATTTGGAAGATGATTGCTGGTACTGGTGGAGCAACAAAAATGAATACTCCACCAAGGAAAAGCAACTTGGTTTGAGATGAGGTAGGAATCGCCAGTGTAGGGAAAACTTCACTGGATGCACTATGAGGACGGTCAAACAGCCGTGAGGGAAAGGACCCTGGGCTTGGTTGAGGAGATGGGGTATGATCCGGAGATGACACCTCATCGCCAGTAGGATTTGGTCAATGGTCATTCTCTGGAAGGTTTAGGACGCACACATAAGCAAGGTAGCCTACCGGTCTATAATCAAGCAAAAATATTTATTTATATATGAATCGAACCTATGTCGTGACAAATCAATGTTCTAGTGTTCTAATTGTTTCTAGGTATGTTTTTCTAAGTTGTTGTTTGTTGTGGACCTGCATGGGCCACCACTGAAAATATGTCACGACCCGATCCCAACTAATTGGGTCGAACCGGATCATGCCCAGCCTGCACCGTTGTTGAGACGGCGGCAGTAAGCTGTTCAGTAGCAGGTAACCATACAACAACACTATATTTGTCACAACTCAAAATTCGGAAATTTAAAACTTTATTAAACTTTTACAATGGAATGAAAAATACAACTTAAACCATTTTCTACATACATCAAGAAGAAAAGAAAACTCTAGGCAAACAGCTCATCAGTCTCGAAATCCTCGTCTTGGAATCGCGGAACAAAGCCTCATCAGTGATACCCCAAATGTTGGTTCTCCAGTCAGGAGGGAGCAAAGTATAATTCATGCTAATTTAAAACAGTTAAAGTAAATAATAGAATCATGCAGTTTTAAACAGTTTGAAGAAAGAATAGTTTTCAGCGGTAAAACAGTGTGATTTGAACAGGCAATGAATTATGACCGGCTTGGGATGTACAGTAGTATCCTAGCGATACGATATGGCTTGTCCCCGTGTGAAGAGGGGAAAGCTAATACAGTCAGTAGTTACAGTTGGCTTTGGTCATAATCATTACTCTATTCCCCCAGTCCCAATCAGTACAGTAGTCACAATCAGTACTCTCCGAGAGAGTTTCGTGTTTGCATCGTGGTTTAAACATGCAATAAAACGATTATAGAAATAACTGTAAAACTAACACAAACTATACTTGCCTTAGGAAAAATGACTGGAGAGATGAGTTGGTACCGAGGAGGAACGTCAGGTATGTCTTCGAGTTCCTACAGTTGAGAACTCGACTTAGATCCGCTATATAACCAAGCTAAGTGTGCTAGTTGCAATCTCTAGTAACAAGTCCTAGTCAGGTTTTAAGTTGTTATTAAGCTACAGCTAACGTTTACGTCGCAAGCTATGTGCGTTGATTAACCGGTTAATTTGATTATTTGGGAAATAATAACAAGAACATATTATCTTTGGAAAACTTTGTGTTTTTTGTAATATATCTATAAAATATAGTTTCTTCCAGTGACAAATCATGAACTAGTTATCCTTCTAATATTTTATCTATTTATTTAAATTCTTAATTAATTATATACGAGAAATGATTACGCTCTAACTACGGTTATACATACAATCCAAAACCACCCAAGATCAACATCAACCACCCAGAAAAGAAAGTAAAAATCTACGCTATGCAATACAGGGGCACAGCTAATCATTCTAGAGTTATGGGCTTATGCCCTGTACAATTCTTTTACATAAAATAAGAAAAAAACTGTTTAATTCCTAAATAAAATGTGCAGTAAATAATTATCTATAATAAATAACTTAATCATTAAATAAAATAATTTTAAATCAAAAGTTTGGAGTCTCAGACTCGGTCCATCATCAAATCTAGCTAATACCTCAACGCCCGGTCGGACCGGTGCGTTTGTATTTTGCTAGGGCTCACAGACCGGTACGGTCGTCGCCCGAAAATCAGTTTTAAATTCATTTTCCGAAAACCGATTTGAAATCAAAATAAATAAAGTTTTGTAAAAATTTGGACAGCATTTCCTCTATTTCGGGACAACCCAAAACTGGGAAATGCGCCACAAAACCTGCAATTGTTCCAACCAAATAATAATCCCGAAAATATAACCACCACAATAATTTTCCAACCACCAGAATCTTCCCGAAATACCCGGGAAATCCAAAATCAACCAACAACATACAAAACCCAGCAGACAAAATCACAGAATATGCTAACGCAGCTAACCGAATCTACTACGTAGCTAACCGGATTTCCGAAGGGGAAACCGGGGACCGATTATCATCACAGACTACCAATGAAAAGCAACGGGACAGAGAATTATACCTCGGGTGCTCGGCTAGAGCTCTCAGATGATATAATAGAAAGAAAATAATAATCCAGCAGCGACGTTGACGACGAACGCCGAAAATCCAAAGCTAGGGCACGCTGGCCAGAAAAGAGACGCTGTGAAAAGGCAGCGCTGTCGGTGGACAGCGACGCTGTCAGTAGCGTAAAGGAAATGGGTCGCCGAAGAGTCGACGGGGACGACGAGAAGGGCGTGCGGGGTGGTCCTGGACAGCGGACGGGGCTCCGCCGTGGTCGACCGGAGTTGGCCGGGGAAGCCGGTCGGCTAGGGCGAGCGGAAGGGGCGCCGGAGATGGGCTTCGCTGGAGAGCGGTCGGGCCCGCGGGAGGGGCACGGACGGCCGGAGAGAGGGGCCGCGCGCCGGAGACAGTGCTGGAAGGGCGCGCCAGAGGGGAGACGCGCGGTCGAAGATCCGCGGTGGGCCGCGCTCTCGCGGGGTGGCCGGACTTCGGTCGGCGGCCGAAGATCGAGGGTGAGGAGAGGGGGTTTTCGAGGAGTTGGGATGAGAGGGTTTTGGCTCTCTGTTAACAGAGAGTGAGTGAAGAGAGTTCCTCTCAGAGAATATGAGTTAGGTGGGAAGTTTAGAGAGAGAGCTGAGAGAAAAACTTTTCCTGTGAAGTGTCGTGAGAGAGTTGGGGTGGGGTGTGAGTTAAAAGAGTGGTGCATGAGTTGTGGGTTTATTAAGGAGAAGGAGAGGAAGAGTCTCCTTCCAGAACGTGGGGAACAAAGTGAATGAGTGGAGAGGAAATAGGGGAGGGAGTTATTGAATGTGGGAAGGGGAAGAGGTGCTCGTGGGGTTGGTAGTGGGTTCTGTGTGTGGTGGAGTGTGAGGTCAGGGAGAGAAAATAGGTAGGCAAAGAATGGGTGTGTGAGTGTGGGGTGCTGGTGCTACGGGACCAGCTAAATAATTTTTTTTTAACCAAGTCAATAATCAGAATTAAGAAGGAAATGATAGGATATGGGTTTGGCTCAGGCCTGGGTCTGGGTTTGGACTCGGGTCTGGGTCTGAAATCCAAAAGTCCATGTTATTATTATTTTCAAAATCATTTGCACTCCAAAAATATTTAATAATAATAATAATTTTAGAAATACTAATAATAACACTAAAATACTATTTAATAATTAATTACGAGAATATGGGTTTCACATTATGTAACTCTAGTTAACCTAAGTTAGTGAGGATTTACTCATTAGAATTAATTTGGAGAAAATAGGATTTGAATTGATTTAGAAATGGCTTGTGATTTCACAAGTCATGACTTGTGACTTAGGTTTAATAGCACATAGGCCCACACCATAAACCAAACCTAACCCTAATCAGCCCATAGCAGCCAACCTAGGGTTTCCCACCCTATTTAATTCCTCTTCCATTTGTTCATGCCTCCTTTATAATTTTTTTTCTCAAGCTTTGGAAGAGTTGAGTCTCCATCTTAAAAATCCCTAGAAAATCCATTTTACCTCCTTTTTAATCCAAACAAATTGCAATAAGTTCTAATTATTGTTTTATTGCTGTTGGAATCTGTTGTTCTCAGTTTTCTATCAATTTGAAGGAGTTTGGTAGCTTTTTGGAATCCTCATTGGAAGGGGTTTTTGTGTTGGAGAACACCATAGGTAAAATCCTAATCCACACATTAAAATTCTAGTTTCTTTGCATGTAGACCTAGCCCTAAGTGTCCTGGTCCTGTAGGTATGCCTAGACCTAGGTTTTGTATCCTTTTCGTGTCCTAAATGGACACGTATCAGTCTCTTCTTATAGGTGTTTGGTGAAATACCTCAAAGGGCATTTCGACCTAATTTCTGGATTTTACTTGAATAGGAAAATAGTATTAGACCTTGCTTATGCATTTCTTTTGTTCTGAGCATGTATTAGTGACGGGTTGAGTCCCCACAGACACGCGGACACGCGGCCATGCACACGCGCGCGGGGGCAGGAAACATGTCCTGCCACTCGGGGCTGTTTTCTCCATGCACACGCCACCTCGACACGTATAACTTGACACACGTGTCGTGTCCATGACTGACACGAGGTTCCTCGAGTTTCACGAGTCCTCGTGTCGTGTCGGACACGTATTTGCACGTGCACGTGTGGTACACTGTGCGGTTCAGTGTGCAGTGTTGTGATGCTCTGTTAATGCAATTTTAAATATTTTAAACTTTGTTTTAACTCACTATTTAGATCCTAAATATGTTGTTTAATCTCTGTTACATTAGGTTACACATTAAATTAGGTTTTAATGGTAAATATTGGATTCGAACTTAATAAATTCGCATGTTACTGATACTGCCTGATACTTGAGAATTTTTAGATATTCCCAACCCTCTAAATCCCTATTTTGTTTAAGTTTTTTTCAACTGATTTGTCCCCACATATCATAATCCATGTTATCTAAGTAATTACATTCGTATTTGGGTTTTTGGATGTGTTGATTAGGATTGGACATGTGAATTGGTTTTGATTTGGCAATGACATGTTTAGCTGACATGTTAAACTGATATTGATTGTTTCCTTTTTCTCTTTAATTGATATTTGGGTTGGCTTAACAGAGCTCAGTGTTCTTTTTACTGAGTTGAAACTGAGATTGCTCACATACACAATCCTGAACTTTTCATTCCCTGTTTTTACTGAAATTTTGATTTTAAGCTGCCATGTTTAATCCATGTAATTATGTTAGAGGATTTTGAGAGGTAGTTTTCTGAGTTTCCTGAGATTTCAAGTTGTTAGGAGATGGGTGTGGTTCACTGCAATTAAACTGAATATTAACTAAGAATCGAATAACTGTTTCAATGTTTAAACTGAATGTTGATTTCCTTTTTCCTTTTTCCAGAGTTCCTACAAACCTGAGAGCTTTGCCACACTGTATATACACCCACACATGTAAATTCTGAGATTACTTTTTTTTACTGTTTTCCTAAAATTTTACATGAGCCACACACCATTAGCACACACATAATCACTCACATTGCCTCCCCTAACACACACAATTTTCCTTTCACTCTTCACACATGTCACTGATCTCCTTGTCACTGTATCATTTCTCATAACTAAACTGTATTGGACTGAATTTCTAATACCTGGGTTCCTTCCCTATATCACTGTATTATAAAAGTTTGAATCCTTAAACCTGAAATATGAGTAAGAAAATCTGGGAATATTGACACACACATGACCACACACACCATATGCACAAACTATCCTTGCCATATTTTCCTGAGGCACTAAGACACTGCCACTTGGGTTTAGACCTGGAAACAATTAAATCTGCACAGGCACTATGTACACAGACACCATATCACACTGTTAGGAAAATCTGAGAATTACTTTGTGTAAAACCTGAGAAACATTTTAAAACCTGAGTATATATATATATATAATATTGAATATGCATGATAGTCATATATCTTGATGTGTGACTTGTGTTGGCTTGTATAGCCTTGTGATTGGTGTGTGATTGCTAGACTAGGCTTGGTTAGGCCTAGTGAGACTTGTTAGACTTGTTTGGCTTAGGCTTGACCTAGTTTGACCAGTCTAGTTGACTAGAGTTGACTTTGGTCTAGTTTGACCTAGACAGCATGCAGATGCATAGTAGATTACATTTATCATCCCCTGTATACATCTTGACTTGTGTTGCTCTAACTAGGAGTCAGGTACCTCATCTCGGACAATACATTTACTTCAGATATTCAGATACGAGGCGCGTACATTCTCTGATCATTTCATATCCTGCTTAGAATTATTTCCTGCATTAAATTACTTTACTTGATACTGTCACGTTGGTCACACAGATTAGTACAATATGGATCCCTCCCTGAGATGTTATCCCTTCAGGGAGCATCGGGTACTCTATGTTCTGTGCGTTTCACTTACATAACGTATCATATACTTTTTTGGTTCTTTGATCACTTGTGACATATACCCATATGATCACAGAGTCTTCTTTGAATCCTTATCCCATTTTTGGGACTACTATGTATCACCTTTCGGAGGCTTATCACCCTTTGGGGGTATATCACCCTTTGGGAGCTTATCACCTTTCGGAGGCTTATCACCCTTTGGGGGCATATCACCCTTTGGAGGCTTATCACCCTTTGGGGGCATATCACCCTTTGGGGGCTTATCACCTTTCGGAGGCTTACCACCCTTCGGGGGCTGTTACATAGAATCATAACATAACCTGGTTGGATCCTTGTGTATTAATTAGGGGTACGGGGGAGTATAAATAGCCATGTGAACAATTCCAAAGTAGAATAGCCATGTACGCCTCTTTAGTATAGCCATGTACAAATCAAGCCGTTCACATGTCGACTTTGTGCTCTAAATCACTAGTCACTGGTAGCTCTTTACTTATAGTAGATATTTCTATTACAGTTCTCTCTCTCTCTGTTTACTTACTGCATTTCTTCAGTATCTATATCTTACTTTACTGCATGATTATATTTTCTAACCTGCTATGAACTGTTAAGATGTACTGTACTCGCTCCTGTCCTGACTGGACCTGTTGAAAATATTACAGAGGACGAGAAGGAGGCCTGGGAGGATGCCTTCTATGGGACAGCTCTAGCTGAGGACATCACCCCCACTGCCTAGACTAGTTTAGTTAGGCCTTATCTTATTTTTATTTTGTCTTGAGTCTGTTTAGCTAGACTTTACTTCTGTTCAGAGATGTTGAGTTGTATATATTCTTTCATATTCTGTAGCTGGGGATATGTACTCTGGATATTTGCTGGGATATTATCTTAGACTATTCTATCTTCTGATTTTCCTTGAGTTCTATATCATATCATGTTTTCTTCTTCCTTAGTTGTGATTGAGTTCATTTACTGTTTAGTATCATATTGCTAGATGTATGTTAACCTAGGACAGCGTTCTACCGCCGACACTGCGACGTAGGCTGGGCGTTGTGACATTTCGTACCCTCACAGTGGGTGCGGGTCGTGACACAAGGGAGAATAATCGAGAATGATTTCAAATAGTTCAGTTCTATAGTCCAAATATGGTGGTATACATGGATGAGTGTTACTGGGTCTTAATGGGTTCCCTAATTGGACATCAATTGTTGGTTGGATGAATCTTGGATTTCAATCTATATGGACTGGACAAGACCCCAATGATAAAACCATTTCTACTAGGTTAGGGTACCCTAGAATAGGTTTCCACCCAAGTGGTTGAGCTAATTGCTAGTCAGGTTGGTTAGCTAGGTCCCTAAAGCTCAAAATGTGCCTTTAGTGATTTTTGTGTTTAAGGAGCACATGAGGCCTCAATTGGGTGGCACACTAGTTGGCATGTGCGTAGTGGACTTCGAGTAGGTCACAACCGTATATCGGGTTGCAGGAATTGAGTCGAAGTTAAGGCTCTAATAGAAGTCGAAAAGTATACCGGGTAGGTACTATGGTAAGGGTTATAGCTAGTCCTTTTAACCTGAAAGTCGTACCCCAAAAATAGAGTACAAGGGGACGGGTTTGAGTGGGACATGATATACCTAGATGAAGGTGGGCTTGTCTAGATCTTGCATATAAAATTTGCTGGAAGGTAACAGCTGGTCTCGTACTCCAAATATTAATGATACGACCGGGGACACAAAATGATCTAAATGGAAAGTGGGAGTCCGTGGGCACTAATTATCAACCTAATGGGAAGTTATCCTAATCAATCAGTAGTCTTCGTACATCCTAAAATTTTTAGAAAGCTTACAGTCTACTCACCTTAGAAGCTAGGATATGATTTTAGGAATGGTTAGGTTTAGAAGGATTCCAAAGTCCAGATATTTACCTCGACTCTTGTTAATAAAGAATAAGGTACGACGTATCGGGATATGGTAGATATAAGTCAAGTCAAGGGTCGTTCCTCAATAAATAGAAAATGAGTGCGTGTGCAATGACATATGGTCGATAAAATAGGATGACCTACTCGTCCACAGTATTCATGAGTTGTCGACGGGGTAACCAACTCTAAGGCACATCATATGAAAAGATTTCTAACAACTGAGTCGTGAATTTCTATCGGGGTCAAACCTGTCAGACTATTGTCACAAGGGTTCTAGTTGAAGCAAGCTTCAAACAATTGATTAGAGGCTCACAACAATCGGTATCTTGAGAATAGGTAGTCTCCTAGGTTGGCATTTGATCAAGGGAAAAATCCGAATCATTCTCGAACTCCAATGACCAGAAGATCATGATAGTAGGTTTAGGGTCGCAGAGAGGACGAGTAACTTAAGGCAAGGTTCTAGTCACAGGGCTGGCCGATGGTAGCTACACTTGTGTATACCACTATCATAGCCATGGGGGTACTCTGTATCTGTCTATCAATTACGAGCTTTCGCCTTTCCAATCAGTGAAAGACAAAAACGATAAGGAGTTCAAGGGAGATGTCACTGAATACAACTTCGTGATTCAAAAAGCGAATGCATAATTCAAGAAGAATTGTCAAAGCAATCGTGGATGAGATCCTAGAGACATCTACATCTCAATCCACGTAGGGTAATTAGATGAAAAGCGAACCAAATGCATCATGGTTGATCAGACCGTGATACAATGATTCTGATTAGACAATATGTTAGCGGGCGTCCCCAATAAACATATGTCTTGAATCAAGCTCGATAAAAGAGTAAGCTTGCAAAACTAGACTGTAATAGCAGTATTGGTCAAGATAGTCGAAATACAAGTACGCGAGATTTTTGGAAGGAGGAGATAGTAGTTCGAGTTTTGAGATAATCAAAACCTTACCTGGTGTTCTTGTTCATACAGTCTTCCTACTATCTTCCTGTCCATAAGGCCTTGGTCGACTATTGGGTTATGGAACTTCTAAATTCTATATTCTGGGTAAACCTATTAATGTCAGTCAATTACCTTGTTAATAGATCACAAGGACCACGGAATGCTAGGTTGGGAGACATGCTATCCAACTTACAGAACTTTCACTAGTTTTGGCCTTAGGTCTTATGGTACACCCAAGGCATTTCTATTCTCGATGGTATCCTAAACTGGTAATCACGTCTGGAGTCATTTCACCGGGAATTATGCCTCGCCTGTATACTCTGGCTGTGACAAACCCTTGGTTCCGTGATTCAGGTGTGACAAGCTATCAGGTGCTCTACCTTATATTGACACAAGGGTATCTAAGATCTAAAGAGGTCAACTACGACATAGTTTTAGTAATGTTCTATAACCTATGATCCTCAAAATAATTTCATTTCTATGGGTTGTGTCTTGCCAGTGCGCTGCTGGCTGCAGTGAACCCACATTCTCCACTCTCAAATAATTGACGACAGTGCGCTGCTGTCTAAACTTTATGGGTTAACTAATATTTCTCTAACTATAACCGTAAAATCCTTGAGCTTCTAGAGATTCAAACAAGTTAACTAAAATAGAGCGTAGGTATTTGTCCTATCAGTCACTACATTTTAAAATAACAGACTTAACATGGTGGAAATAATTAAAGACGAAAGAAATACAAACATTCTAGTATCTATGTCACATGCATTTCTATGGTTGAGGGAAAATCTCAAATCAATCTACCTTGAGATTCGTATATGAATAATGGGATCAAAAATTACAAACTAATTCATTACAACAAACTAGGATTTTAAAACAGGCAATTCTAACTTATGATATAAGATTTATATCTAAATAAGAAAATTGAACAGTTTATCAAAATTAACGCCTTAATTCTAGGCAAGTCTAACATACCAAATGAATAGTATACTCGCATTGGATCACATTGTCATATCAAAAATAATAGTGTACCTATAGAGATCTAGCAAACTATCTAAATTGCATGGCCTATCTAATAACCTTAAATACCCAACGGTCAATTTGAACAAGGGACTCCTAGTCCAAGTCATTATCTTAAATCATTTTAATCCTAGTTTATGAATGAGCATTTTCTGGTCGCAGGCTCGCAATAGTACGACTAACGTACCGTCACGAGTTCATAATATTTTACGAAGACTGACCTGCATGGACCACCACAAAAACTTGTTACGACCCGCACCCGCTTTTTCGGATACAAGACGTATCCAAGCCAGCCTACGCCGCAGAGTCGGCGGTAGAACACTGTCAAGCCCGCAAGAAATAAATGCTCAAAATATAACAATAGCTGCTCATTCACATTTCTAAATTTGTTACAACATTTACAATATTTCTAATTAAAGAAAATACAAGATTTTACAATTAATGAAATATTACAACTGCTATCTATTTCTAGGTCGACCTCAGCATACCCAAGCCTTCCCCATGCTAAGAGTGATCGCGGCTAAACCTGAAAAATATTGGTTTCCAGTCAGGAATGGAACAAGTACACAAACTGACGACAATGTAAAAACAAATAGAATTAACAAGACGTGAAAATAACATATGAGAGATGAAAACTGGTAGATAACTGATGACATAGCACGATAGAGAAGAAAACAAGGAAAAACTAATAAAAGACATCTATCTAGGTGGTGTGAAATATCTTTTTCGATATATGAACGACTAGGAGGTAAATCCGGCACCTGTACGTGTCGTGTACAGGTGCTATTGTTCACGAATAGACATCATGGGATAGTTCTGGGTAGTCCACATGTCTACTAAGATATTTCCCCTTCCGACTACTCCGTGTGACGAACGTGTCAACAAGCAGCAAGATATATGTATAGACATGAAATGAAAAGACTACTATGAATCGGAAAGCAATCAGAAAGTGCACTTGCCTGAGGTCCTTAGCTAGAGAAACCAATAATACTATACCACTCAATGAGCCACAATAAGTCAACACACGCAGAAGTCTCCAAATGTTGAAATAAACAGTACCAATGTTTTCAGAATAGTCAAATTATCTAGAATTGCCTGTCCTTAAATCCAATTCTGGACACAGGGGCAAAACGGTAATTTTGGGCAAAAACGATGTCCGTCGTTGGACCCACTTTGCACCGAAAAGCGTGCCAGAGTCAACGGTCTCTAAAGTCGTCAAACTACATGTCTACGGATCCGATTTTTCGATACGAACCCAATTGTATGTCCAGAGTTGGATTCCGGCGGGCCGTGCACAAAATCGCCCGTTGAGTGGGACCGTGGGGCCCGCAAAACGGCGTTCCGATTCCACTGTCTCAGAATCGGACCAAACTTGGCATGCAGGACCAGAAAAATGATACGGTCCTGTTGGCACAAATTTTGTCTCGATCTGACGAGCGTGCACAAAGTAATTGAAGTTTGTGCAAAGTGGTCGATACGGTATATTTCGACGGATACGGATCAAATTCGTCGCGCACACGCGACCAATTTGAATTCTGTCAAAGCCTACACGACCACGAAGCCGTTACGCAGCTTTCGATGCTTACGGTGCGCGACCACGTCGCCCGGAATGGCGGAACGCACGTCGTGTGGATGAATTTATAATTTTAAAAACTATTTTTTAAACATATTTTTCTCGAACTTTGAAAACTGATTTCTTTGTATATAGTTGATAAAATCCGGATCTACCTAATAGGTTTTAATCTAGTATAGGTTGTCTACAATCCTATTTAGGTGGATTTCTAAATTACTCGATGGGTCAGCGATTTGTCGCCTTCCAAAATAGGTTCACGAACACGAAATACTGTCCTGTTCGCGACAGTTTTCGTCAAAGTTCGTGTCGATCTTTGACTCGATTCCGCTTTGATTTAGACCGAAACTATCATATCGAAATAGAGGGGTATAGGTTAGGTTCGAAGCTGCAAAATTCTTCGATAAATCGTCGATCGGTCGTGGAGGAATCCTTGTGCGAAGTGGCTTCGCAGGACTGCTGTCACGCTCTGTTTTCGCGCCTGTGGTCGGCTCCGACGACCCACGCGGCCGCGTACGGCCGTCCAGGGATGCGCACCGGCGCCTGGGGGCTGGGGGTGGGTCGCCAGGTCGTGGATTCGAGTTAGGGTTTGCTGTCTTCCTTTCTCTCTCTCACGCGCCGTATAAATATTAGTAGCTATCGGGTTTTTTTCCAGTTCTCGGCTGTGCAAACAGGGGATCGGGCCTGTGCTCGGTTTAGGATTATTTCCTATTGGGTTTGGGTATTTAGTGGTTCGGGTATGGGGGAAATCGGGCCGGGCTTGGATGGCCATGGGTTGGGCCAGGCTGCCTATTCCTTTTCCTTTTTATTTTATTTCTTTTTCTATTATACACATGTATACGTATATATATACGCTCACGTATATATACGTATACATACATGCCTGAATATATATATTATATAGACATAAACATACACACCTATATATATACGTAACATATACACATATATTTATATATACATATATATATATATATATATATATATATATATATATATATATATATATATATATATATATATATATATATATATATATATATATCATAATTTACTAATATATATATATATATATATATATATATATATATATATATATATATAAAATATATATATATATATATATATATATATATATATATATATATATATATATATATATATATATATATATATCATAATTTACTAATATATATATATATATATATATATATATATATATATATATATATATATATATATATATATATATATACGCCCATATATATATACTCAAATAAATTCTGCTAGCATCTATTCCTGTGTAGAGTCTATTTAGAAAAATTATGACTATATATTTAATATATATATTTATGCATAAATTATAAATCACACGATAAAAAATTAATATAACAATTAAATATAACCATTAATTATAATCAATAAAATAATAATATTAACTAACAATCCCAATAAAATAATAATAATAATAACAAAATTTAATAAACCAAAAATGGTGTATATACCATTTTGCACCGTCTAATAATCCCAGAAAATGTACAAGGCCTATTTTATACAAATATTATTAAATATCAACTAATAACAATATTTATAATATTTAATTTAGAATATTTAGGAATATTCATTAGATCACTAAATGGAATACGACACAATCATACCAAAATGTATCAACACGAATGTCACTGGATGTACCGCATGACTACATGGGCTTGGTCTCAGTTCGGGTCCAGTCCGGGCTAAAATGGTATAACCGGTTTCTCTAAAACTCAATAATATAATTAAATAATAAATAAATCTTCAGTTAGGGTTAAGTCACAACTTGGCCTGGTTTTCCTAGTTAGGACATCACTGTGGCTTGGCCTTCCCTACCAGGGCTAATACACTAGTCGAAGTACGCCACTGCACTGTCCGTGCCACGATTTCTAGTTACCTTGTACTCCAAATTTAATCATGATTAAAATCATCTACCGTAATAATAACTAATTAATTATTTACAAAATTCTAAAATTACCATTTAAATCAAATAAGTAATAAAAAAAATGTTTTGAAATTTCCGGGGAGGGAGGCTACAACTTTGCCTCAAATTCATGCCTCGCCAGAGTGCACCTGACTGCAGTAAATTTTTGGCTCTATAACTTGAATAATGATAGGTTACCGAGTAGTCTATCAACTTTATCTATTTTCTGGCTGAACAACATAGGAGACAAACATGATGCATTTAGGACATAGTCTCAATAATATCTGAAAACCTATGAACACCTGAAATCACTTCAACTTAGAGTCTATGCCTCGCTAGTGCGCATCTGACTGCAGTAAACTCGTAGTTTCCATAATTCAAATAAATGGCTGCAATGCATATGTGCGAAGCTATGTTAGTCCCTGAATATTTTCTCAACTTTGCCCATGGAGATTTCAAAGGGATAGCTCAACAATTCAAAAGTTTTTCAATGACTATAGAAAATTCAATAATAGAATGGAATCAATTCTCTGACCGTTCATGCTTCATGATACTCAAGGATTGAGTTTAGAAGTATTCTAGGCCTTAAATTGATCAAGAATGTGCCTAGAGAGAGTAAGGTTTCAAGTTGAGTGGAGGAAGTCAAAAAATAAAAATATTCTCCGTCCTTGGAATAACTTAGGAAATAACAATCAATATTGGAATTATTTTTGGAAAATAATTTCTTTGGAAGATTAGTGAACTAGCTAAGTTGAACCAATTCTTTTGGTAATAATTAACCTTGGGGCTTTATGGTTTCAGAAGAATTTAGTTCGGGATTAGTTTCGAGAAAGTCAATTGAAAATAAGGTCAAGACAAATGGTTGGATACACTAGTCGTATAAATACTTTGGGTAGATAAGAGTTTATAGGTTTTCTAAAAGAGTATTTGAAACTCTAAGTAGTGAATGGATCTATATTCTAAATAAAGATAGAGAAGTAAGATTTGATCAACTAATTGAGAAATTGGAAATAGGTTTGCTAAAGAAGGATATTGAAAAATCTAATCTTAATCCATAAATAGCGAAAGAGTATAGATCCTAAGAGATGCTAGAGTCTGATAAAGATATGGAGAAAAATAATCCCCGAAAGCCAAGGGACACTAAAAGATACATAAAATCTAGAAAATAATATAGGCAGTAAAATATACCATCATACAACCGACCTATGCTGGGTAAGGTTTAGGTACAAACATAACCAAGATAGCCTCGAAACTATAAGCAAACAAAACTAGATTTTATAAAATAAATAATTTCGGCCATATTTTATGACAGGGTAAAAATAATCTAGGTGTTCTAGTTGTTTATAGAGTCTATTTTCCTAAAGTCATACTTAGACCTAAGTCAGATTTACAGGACTGTATGTTAGTCTAGACAAAGTTGACTAGACCAATTAACAGAACTGGACTTGCATGGGCCAGCACAAAAAATATGTCACTACCCGATCCTAATATACTGGGTCCAGTCGGATCATGCCCAACCTACACCATTGTGAGACGGCGGCAGTAAGCTGTATCAAGCGGTAGAACACAAGCAGATAATATCTAAAGCGGGAAAGAGATAACATTTTATTGAATTTGAAATGTAACTAAGAGTCTGAATGAAAATAACATAAAATAAAGCAAACAACCATTCTATTACTACAACGGTTCTTATCACAACTGGAAAAGAAATAAACTAAACCGATGGTACAGCTAATAATCTGGGGCTCCCTGGTCAGGTTCAGCTACCTCGTCATGACTCGGACCAGGTCCGTAGAAAAAACTAAAAGCAAGATCTTCGTCGTCGCAGTCACCTAAAAATGTTGGTCTCCAGTCAGGAGGGAGGCAAGAACATATATCCACATCTAACGTTCTAAATAATAACAAATGATGCAAGACAGTTTTAAAACATTATATAATTTTTCTAGATAATAATAAAAGAGACATCAAGCAATAATCTCAGAAGCTATAATGATGCAATCTACAATGAGTCAATAGTATTTTTGAGTATATAACAGATATGTGAACGACTGGTAGAGGTAATGTGTATACTAGCATTTTGGCCAAATGATAGTATACGGTACGGCTCAACCTCCTGTGCGGTAGGGGTTAGCGTGAGAGAGGCAATATTCGGTAACAATGACTTTGGTCACAGATGTTATACTACTCCCCCAATCAATCCCCGAGTCAATGAGTCAATCAATCAACCAATCAATCAATATGGAGTCCGAGAGGGATCCATTGTAAATCAGTGTCGCTACAATATACATGATTATACTGATGCAGCACATTTAATTATTAAGTAAAACGTTGACATGAATGATATGAAACTTGCCTTGGACGTTCCTCGATGTGAAAGGTAACAACAAGAAAGTATCGGTTAGGGTCCGGAATCTGAACCTACATTAATCATAATCCGTTCTTAGAACTTATTCCAAAGGGTAGCCACTAATCACAAACTACATTTAATTATAAATATTGCCTTTTATTTGAATATTAACTTAATTATATATAATAATTTGGTAAAACTATTTTACTAGTATTTTATAAATAGAGCAAAAATTAATATATTTTGGAACATTATTAAAAATAGTAGCGGTTTTATCGTAAATCGTTTTAATAAGAAATATCGCTTAAACTCGAAAATATTCAAAATCTAATTTAATATTTATTTAAATAAAACTTTATGAAATATTTACTAATACTATTTCCTTTAATAAAGAATAACTATTTTAATAATATAAATACGAAAACCTAATTTTAGTAAAACTTACGATTTTATTAAAAAATACGTTAATATATCTAGTTTTTAATACCATAAAATTTATTAATAAAAAATGATAGTTAATTACGAAAATAAACCTTCTTATCAAAAAAACATAAATATATAGTTTTTGGCCTATAAAATACTATTTTCTATATTAAAGTATATTTTTGCTGTATAATTATTTATTTTGAAACTAATTTACCAATAGTGAGATTAAGGCAATATTCCTATTGAAAATAGCATTAACTCTACGTTAGTCGCATTACGTAAACGAACTCTAATTAATCGCCAAGCTAACTAATGATAATTAACCGTTATAATTAAAAGCTCCTAACATTATTACAGCGCCTAAAATAGGAAACTAAACTAAACTATCCCGGAATTGACAGAGCTTCATTCTGTTAGTTCCGGTCGGAAACTTTAAACCCCCCTAAATATCTACTACGATTTTTTTAAAATAATTTAGTATTGATTTTGTAAATTGGATTTGTACGTCGCATACAAGTTGTCATTTGTCGTATTTTACGTCGCGTGCGGGTTTGTGTTCGTATTTTCTCGTCGAGTGCGAATATGTGCGAGGTACATATTTTTAGAAAATATTTTATTTATAGATTCCATTTTTATGGAAAGTATAGTTTCAAAATAATATAGGATAAATATACTTTTGCCTAAGTTATCAAAAAGTATTGCGTCGAGTTTTTTTTATAGTAATAAAAAGATTATTCTAAGTATTTGCATACATGATTCATGAATTTAATTCATGAATATATTTTAAATTCTAATTTTGAAATTATTATTTTATTAATTTTTACAAGTTATAAAAAGATAACTCTAAACTAGTTTATTATGAATTTAATTGGTATTTGATTTTTATCAAATAATTTTAAATAGTTTTTTTTGAATTAAAAATATAAGATTACTTAGTGTGTATATATTTCGGAAGGATATTATTGATTTAAATTAAAGTGTTTTATAAATTAAATAATGAGATATCTACATGGGGATTTAAACATCCTAATCCTTACCTAAATAGGAGCTTCCACCTCCTATATAAGGAGAGGCTCATTATACACTTTTCAATGGACTTCTCCACCATCATCTCCACAAAATTTTCTATCACACCCAATGCGTCGTACATCGTGTCTGTGTCGTCTTCCGTTTCCACTACAGTTCTATTTGTACAAATATATGGTTTCTCCGTGTCCGATAGTCCCGGACATCCACCCCAAACACCAATCAACCCCGTGCCTCGCAGGACACGAACGCCATCCGTGTCAGATATTTCCGACACCAAACCCAATGCAGCCAGAGCCAATCCCTGCCCTGCCAGGATCCTTCTGCACCCATTGTCGTCGGCGATATCCCCCAACGACATCACAATAATCGCCATGTCCAGCAACATCTCCTGCCTCACACCGCCGTTTCGACCATCGTTTCCATCACAAGCCCCTTCACCACCGTACTTCCGGCCATCACCGGCCACACCCGTCGACTACCTTGGCCGATCGCCACCATCCCCGTCTCCACCATCACCACCATCGCAAAACACCAAAATAAAAAGTGAACCTCACCTGAGCCTCCGTCGACCTCGCGGTGGTTCAGATCCGCTGCCCCGGCCTTCCGCAGCGCCGCACCCGTGCCGTGGCTGGTTCGCCTCCAGCGAACCCTCCTTCCTCTGGCCGATCGCCCTTGCGTCGGGCCGAGCACCGCGCGTGCCCCTCTGTCCTCCGCTACTGGCTTCGCGTCGCCCGCCGAATCGCTCTTCCCTACCGTGCGCGCCACCGCGCGCAGGATGCGACCGCCGCTTCTCCTCGTCGACCCAATGCTGCGCCGACCCTCGAAGCCGGTTGGTGAGCTTCCGCCCGACCGTGCCCCCAAAAATCTATCGATCGTCGTCAGATTTCTGCGCCTCCGCGGGCGCCGCCCGCCGCGCAGCTCCGTCTCCTCTGTTGCACGGCCATCCGACCTCCGCCGCCTCATCAGACCTCCGACTTCTCAGCGACCGCCCGACGCGCCACCACCTCCGTCGCGCTCGGTGTAGCCACCACACATCCTCGCTGCCTGTATGCCGAGCTTCCTCCGCCGCCGTCTTCTTTCCAGATGGCCAGCCGCCGCCTCCGCGCCGACCGCGTCCATCCGCCGTCGGTGAGAAAACCCCCTCTCTCTGTTCCCTCTCCCTCTCTGTTTTGTTCTCATCGAATTTCTCTCTCCCCTTTTTTAAGAGAGCTATCAGCCTTATGTTTTTACTGCAAACCCGCAGGTCAACATTAGGGATGGGGAATAAGGAAGGGATCATTATTTTTTAAAAATGCCTTATTTTAATATGGGGTGAATAACAACAGTATACATATATTGTTCTTTTGAAAGTATTATAGTATTGTAAGTATCCTCAATTAGTTATTTTCTAATTAGTTTTAAGCAGATAAAATATCAACTAAATTATTTGGTAGCAGAACCCTATATATATATTATGATTATTATTATTGCAGTTTTTATTATCATTAAAGGAATAAATAGTTTGATTTATAGATAGTTAGTAGTAGTATTTTGGCTATCCGGTTTAATTTAATGATATTACACACATCAAATCTTACTTAAAAATTTATTTTACAAGATATAATCAGGCTTGGCCCTACCATTTTAAATATATAGTCTTAGAAAATTTCAGAGATTTTTATATAGTTATCTAAAATATTATTTTGACTAATAATACTATTTTATTCCAAGACTTTATATATGAAGTATTTCCAAAAGTTACGTAACATTAAAATATTTTCAAAAATTAGAATAAGTATCCATCTCCACCTATTCCCCTTATTATCCCAGTGATCACAAATTGATCCCACGTTCCTATTTCCTTGCGAATTTGGATCCTGTGTGCAACGACTATGGCTATTGGATTATCGGGACTTGCGGCTCATCACATCACACCACACCAGGCGACAAACCAGGCAAGATACCTTGCCATTATACTGTTTATATTTAGTTTGCATTTTATTACATATCACTGTTCATTTATTTTCAGTTCTTGCAGTTCTTGATTTACTGTTTGCTCAGTGATATTAGATGTACTTTATTATTATCCTTTGATTGCATATGGACTTAGAGCTAAAAGACTATCGTGTGTAGTGTATTGCATATACCTTGACACAGTTGTACCACGAGGATGTGTGAGATGAGTAGCATGTAGAGGTTCTTGCGTGTGGACTGATCCCCCATGTGCATGCGTTAGGTCTGACTGCTAATAGAGGCATGTTAGGAGGCTTAGCAGTTAGTAGAGGTATATGGTCGTGGATGCAACTTAAATAAGAGTATCGGATGGAGAGAACAATACCTGACGTATGGGCTTCGTTGCACTTCCCTGATTTACCTGTGCGCTCCACCGGAGACGCAGGATCCAGATTCCCTCTGACATTATGCAGAGTGTTATGGACGTAGCCCCTTGCACATGATGCCCTCTGACGATCTTCGGACGTTACGGACGTAGGCCCCTGGTGCCCCATATGGGGACTATGCCGATCCTATTTACAGCTAGGGATCATGCGTCGAAGGATTGTTTCTCAACTGCATGTTCACCTTAGTATGGTTAGATTACCTTATTGTGTCTTGTCACTTACTTTTGTTTGTGGCATATTTTATATTCATTATTTATATGGCATGTTTATTGTATCTTGTTACGTCCCTCTGAGGACCTGGTTATCTCGTCAGGTGTGTGCTCTTATCTTTCGCAGGTGTTCTAGCCGTGGCCATGATCATCTCTATTTCTTCGAGGATGATTGCACTTTGATCGTCTTCGCTTCGCTTGCAAAACTCTTTTTTTGTAATGTATTTCTTTTCATAGTTGATAGTGGATTTGTCTCCGCCCAACTACATGTACCAATGATAATTCATAGTTGATTATATGATATTCTTTATTCTTTTATTTTGTGTGGATGAGATTGGTCATGGTTCTACTGTATTTTACAGCTTACGTATATTTATTATACGGCTGGCATGTCTATGTTCTTAGTCCTACGTATTTTGGGACTGAGGTGTTACATATTTTTGTGGTGGCCCATGCAGGTCGAGTTTGTCACTTTGGTTACATAATTGTACCGATGTGAGCCAGCAATATAGGATTAGTGTCTAGGAATCTCATCCACAAGCTTGACCTCCTTCCTTGTTTCAAGATTTGAACTATCGTTACCATCCTTGATTTGCATCCTGCTTGAACTTTTCCTACCGTAAATTCTTATCTTTCGTGGTTAGTGACAGTTAGGAAGATGACTACACTATTATATGCTCATAGGTCAAACACATGGCTAGAAAGATTACATTGACAATTAGTGTACATTGAAGTCGTATTTGAGTTATAAAGACATTTTTCCTAAAAGTATGATTTTTAAGGATTAGTTTATTCCAAGTTGGGTAGTAGCATATTACCGCCATCAAAGGATAGTTAAAATTTTATTTTGATATTACAAGGTGGTATACACAAGAGGATAGCTAGATCGAGAAAACAAAATTTTTATGAATTTTGAAATTGTGAAATAGTTATGATTTATTAGGGATATGAAATCGATTTGAGAAATATCTTAAGTTTTTATATTATGACACATGATTTACGGTTGAGTTCAAGTTTGGATTGTAATATGTTAAAGTTTATCTCGAAATTATTAAAGAGTTTTAAATTATAAGTTATGATTTTGTAAAAGACTAGAGAATGTGGGGGGTCTATGATTTACGGTTTATTAGAAAGCTTGAGGTTATAAATTGGGTCGTACGATTTATAAGTTTATTTAATTTTGAGTTTGAAGAGATGATGGTAAAAAAAAAATTGTTTGAAATATTTTGGAAGATATGAAATCGACTTTGAAGGAAAAATTCAAATTCCAAATTGTGTCATATGATCTATGATTTATAAAGTTATTTAGATTTCGAGTTTAAGGCCTTGATTATGGATATTTAAATTTTGGTAAAAAAAAGGGTAAGTTCAATTTGTGATATACAAGGACTATTTCGAGATTGATTAGAGATTTAAATTTTGATTAAACTTGGCAGCCTAAGATAATTAGAAATTTTAGTGGAGCATCTTGAAAATTTTATTGAGAAACTTTTTAGGAACTTAAATTTTTTAGATTAGATCATATATTGGTGAAGGACCAAGAAACAAGCAAGGTCGCCCTAATGAGATACAAGTATTCCACAATAAGTTGCCATACCACCTATGATTATGATATGACATATACACAAGTATAGTTAGTCATCGACCAAACTGTATAACTATATCTTTATCTTGACCCACTCGACCTTCCCTCAAATCTAGATCTTTTATCGTGACCATCTAATTATTTGAAACTTAGAAATGATTAGAATTATTCCCTTGACCATACCCTTATCCATGAGACTATTTTCTCTCTAGAAGCCGTATCCCTAACATATTTTAACTTGATCTACGAGATTTCCTAATTATCTTTATTTCGTGCTTTAACCTTTTATTTTTGTGCATTAATTAGTACCTTATGAAAATCCACTTTCTATTTTGATTATTTGGCGTTCCCTATCGTAACTTTGATATTTGGAGCACCACACTAGACTTTTCCTTCCAACAAATTTCACATACAAGACGTAGACGACTCCACCTTCATGTAGGTATATTATGTCCCACTAAAACACGTCCCCTTGTACTCTATTTTTATGATGTGACTTTTGAGTCAAAATGGCTTGCTATAAATCCTACCATAATATTATGGTCCTTTAAGACTTCGATTAGAGATCAAATCTTGACTCAAATCTTTCGACCCGATATTGATTGCAACCTACTTAATTCCTTATTATGCATAACTTGGTGTGTTAACTTGATTGCTTAACCTTTGTCGTTTTATTTTCATGCCTTATCTTGAATTACTTACGCATAACACCCTTCTACTCTCCATGCAATATTAGCAACCTTTACTTTCCTCCTTTCCGATTAAATTGCTTCACTCATATTTTACCTTGATTCCTCCGTGGTTTATGCAATTTTGTTTATTTTATGATTTCCTTGTTCAAAGATAAAATTGATCACGACATCCTTTGGTTAGAAAGAGGTTTGATTAGAAACCCCCTAGAGGAGAGTAGTCGTATAGTTGAATAAAATATTGAATATGCATAAGTGAAATCCTGCGGTAAACCTTATTAGGCGGAGTATATTCTATGATCAAATAAGAGTAGATTTTTTTATCGACAAATTAGTTCTCTTGGCAATCTATTGATAAGAAAGTTTTATGAGATGATAAATATGGTGTTGAAAGTTACTAGATCTCAAGAAGGGTGTAATTTATTAAACTCGTAATAATTTATGAATGTAACTATGTGGTGATTGTAAATATGAAGGTCACATTTGTCACGCCCCGCTCCCGTAGGAGCGATCGTCCTCGCTAAGGCGTGATGCCGCACGGGCCTAGGTTGCGCCCGTACAAGGCTAAGTCCGGAAACGGCCGATTTAAGCTAGGCCACAGAGTCGTACAGAGTGTCCCCATTTGCAGCGGAAAGTAATGAACACAAGTAGAAGCGAATTCAAACTCTTTATTGATATTCAAGAAGTTTAGAAGCGGCGCTAGGCCGAATTTACAAGTCTCTCAAGCTCTCTCTCTCTGAAACATAAAAGGCGTGCCAAGTGGCTTACAAGATGGAATGATTCATGGCGATGCTTCGATACATTATGTCCTGTATATGGTGCTCCAGCTCCTTGCAACGCTCCAAGGATCCAGAGATAGCTCCGCGCCTTAGCACGTTCGAGGAAAGCTCCGCACCTGCCGACGTTTCCTGCTTCCTGCAAGCAGACTGTGGGGTTATTAGTACATTATTATACACTGGTGGGGAGGCTAGCTCGCCCACAATGCTATCATTACCAAACATGTTCTATTTACTTTTGTGCATCTCTATCATTCATTGTCTTTCTAATCTTGCCTTAGGATCAATTTCATGGCATATTTCATAGCCTATCACGTGTTGCCAATTTCAAGTGTCGCATGGAAATACATGCATGACTTATCCATACTTACCGTCCGGCCTTCCCTGTTCAACGTAAACCAAGTTAGTCAACAATTCATATATTTCAACTTAACATGATTCATGTAAACATTCAGTGCCAAGGGCGTGTTCCTGTCTTAGATTCTAACGCGTCGTAGGCGTGTTTTCAAATTCATTTGCACTTAGTACTCTTTATCATTTAGTGCGTTACATTTCAAGCCTATTCATAAGGTGCTTCATTCAGTTAACTTTAGACTACTTTGATTTCAATGCAAGGACTTGCACGTGGATTGCCACCAGCAAAGCCCACCTAAATCTATATGCACCGGTCGCTGGCATGTCAGCCATTTTGGACATTTTACCCTGTGGCATTCTCATCTATCAAGCGTGATGGCTGGTACACCTTGATAGACTATTGAATAACCGGCCCTACGTTTGGTTATGTGTCCAAGCCCGCACATTCTGTCCGCCCGTAGGCCATGATTCCGCCTAGACCGGCCACGAAAACGTCGTCCGTTGCCCTTGGAATCCCTTTTCGCTCGTGCACGAGCCGTCCACGACCATTTCGTATTTTATTATCATTTTAACTTAACGGCTGTCTTTGAGCCATAGGCTAACCCTTAGCCATAATACGTTATCGACCAGGTTGGCGTCCGTGCAGCGCGGGTAGCGAGTCCCGTTGTACGTGCCCGTCACACATGTCGCTAACCATTCTTTCCTTTCTTATCTTTAATTTATTCTTTCCTTTCTTTCCTTCTTTTACTTGTTCGTTCGTTCATTGATTCATTCACATATTCATTCATTCTTACATTATGCAACTCCCCGTGCGGGAGTCGCCTTGGCGATCCTTCGGTCCCATAGTCTTTCAATGTTGCTATACTCTACTTGGAACAACTATGTTGATAGCCTTCCGTTTTCTTTGTTGTAACCCATTCATTGTTTCATTGTTGAACGCGTAAGGGACTTGAACGTAAGCTTGTGCCTTAGCACGAGCGTAGAGCGCGGTGCGAGAGTTTCTATATTTGCCGAGTTCTTTTCCATGTTCTAAACAAGCATAAAATATGGGATTATTCCCTTAGCTAGGTGCGTTGAGTCATCCATTTATTAGCATGTGCGGTGTTGACGCCTAGCGATTCTAGCAATAGTATCCGTATTGTTATGTGTCTAAGCTAAGCAAAGACGGGTTCATCGGAGCCACCCACCTTAGCGATGTTCGCATTGGCCGAGCGATACTCCGAGCGCGCCTTTGAAAGTCTAAGTCTGGATTCATCTTCGGCGGCCAATGTAAGCCTTGCATCGATTCTTCTTCAGGTCGATGCCAACACTTTGGATCGACGGCTCGTTTGAGTCGTTGAACTTGCCGTTTGAATCGGCGTTCCGCTAAGGCGGAGCGGGTCATTACATAATACACCACTCAAAACAAGTCTCGTCCTCGAGACTTCCTGAGAGCAGGTCATCCTACCATTCCTTAACTCGTGTCATCGTGTTTCATAGACAATTCTATCGAACGGCTCTATCGTTCGATGGCATCGAACCATGCTCGGTACCTTTCCAAGTTCCATGTCGCATACGTTTGGTCGATTTTTATTGGACAACTTTTTATTCATTTTAGAGTTGATGGTGCTTATTCAATTCAAGTGTTTCTTCGACTTGGTTGCTTTTTCGACGTATCATGGGACTGAAACGGTCGCACGAGGTGCATTATAATTCGTCAAATACGAAAGACGTAAGCTGAGGCAACTCACTCATTCGTTCATGCACATCTCAACACCCACTTGCAGCTGCATTCGAGTTCATCATATCGCTGAGTTTGGATCGTGCACGTATCCAAGGCGTCCCCCGAATACGTACATTTTAACCAAGCTTAGCGGTTAGCGAAGTCGGACAAGCTACTCGTGATAGTTTTGATTTGCTGATCGTTTTGCTAACTTCGATTTAAAACCGAACTCATGTGTGTATCACATATCGTTTATCTCGGTCTTCGAGATTATTCGATTTGCTTTGTTTGGGGCCAATCTCATCTCCGTTCACGCACACTCCATGTTCCCCGTCCTACTCTAAGTCTTGCTGCCCCAAGTCAATCGTCCGTCCAGACGATACTGTAAGGTCAATCGCACAAGCTCAATCACTCGGCATAGGGTCGTCCGCCTATCCGCTAGGTCATCTCACAGGGTCATAATTACAAGTCAAGTCCATGGCCCATCGTGCAAGGTCATTGTACGACGCTCGCCCCAAATCCTATAGTCAAACCATTTGTTCGTTTGTACGGGAGTTTCTAACCAAGTTCGTTTCGCTCAAATTTCTAAACATCAAGCAGCGTTCACCCTATTCGCATCAACATATTCTCCGTTCCAAGTCCGAGCGCGTTTAGGAAAGTCATCCTACGATAGGTTGTCCTCAACCAAATCCTCGATATGTTATTATCGTATGTCCACACTAGCAATTGTCCTAGTCTATCTTTTCAAGTATGTTTGATACAATCCACCTATCCAATTGACGTAGTCGATCACAAGGTCGTCTAGCCTTGCAATATGTCATGTTCCGATCTCACGCAAGTCTGATTATCCATGGCGGACATGAATCACCATGTCAATATTTCTGCAGAATAATCGTCCTCATCGGGACGTAACTCTTGCGTTGTGTCTAGACTTGCTCATTTTCGGTACGCGGATTGGGTCTACTAAATCCTCAAGTTTTCTCATTCTTCAATCGCAAGTCCTAACAATCCTCGAATTCACCTTCGCTTCAAACCACAAGTCGAAGCAATCAAAATTGCCATGCCATGATATTTTGAGTTCGACCATTCCCGCTGGACATGAATCACCATACCAACGCTCACGCGGAACGATCGTCCCAAATCCGACGTGACGTATGTGTGCGGCTAGAGTTGCACTCATACAAGACAAGATCGTTGTCGTTGTGGTTATCACCGAACAATCAAGTCACTTTCCTTTCTCATTCCAAACATTCATTTCTATCCAAATTCTCCAATATGGTATCCTTCAAAACAATAACTTCTAACACGATCATCATTCATCGAATCAGAGTATCCCCGAGTTATCGTACATCGATCTTTGATACGCGTCAATACCATCGATGATGTACATAACCTGACGATCTTCCTTTTGCAACGAATTTCGAGTCGTGCAACTTAATTCCTCAATTCGCATTGTCTCATGCTAGCTCAAGTCTTTGAGCAACATCTATTCCAAATCCTTAGTCATTCTCGTATCTCCAAATCAACGTTTCCTATGCACGCTATCTTCTGGTCGTGCTATCTTCGATCTCGTCTATGGGTATTTCACCTTAACTCAAGTTTCAATCCCTTCGACTAAATTCAAAATCGCATGCACGATCTTCTATGTTTCCTCGACCAAGACCTCCATTCGTTTCATCGTTCCGACTCTCTATTCAATCGTTTTGTAATTCGTACTACGCATTCTTAATTCGTCCGAACGATATCTCGTTTGAGACTATCGAAATCAAAACCAACTAAGCATACTCGTTCTAAGGCTTGCGCGATATCATCGCTTGCCGACATACTCGTTCTATCCGTATATCCTTTAGTCTCGCTCGAACAATTTCTATGTCGTCCATACACCACTCAGGGTTCGAGCCACTCGACTAGTCGTTGACACTCATTCTTATTCTTCCTCGAACCTATCACATACACCACTCGAAGTCAAGTCATTCTACAAATCCTCAAAATATCATTCGATTCCCAATCGATGTGTTCCATCGTACGTTCGCCCATTCCTCAAAGTCTAAGAACCATCTCTCGTGCTCGCTTTAGCGTTGGTCATATAGCGTCTCTATCAACATACGTTCTAAGTCTCACTTATTCTCGTCCGAGCGATAGTCGGTCTCGCTCGCAACTCGTTTGCACCATAAAGTCTAGGTGCGCGATACTCGGTACAACTTAGCCAAAAGGCTGCGTGTATAACCATCCCGTTCGAACTATACTTCGGTCTCGCGTACTCGTTCTCTATTGTCAGCGTAAGGTTATTCAAGCATGTCTTGCATTCTGCTAACTCTTAGCATCAGTTCCTTCCAACTCAAGTACGTCGTGGTTCGGCACAAAGGCCTTTGCCTATCGATCTCGTTCAACCGAGTACTTGTACGAGCTTTTGAAAATATTAGACTTATTGTATGGAACATCCTTAGGCACAACGAGAGAGAGCGTATACTTCTTTTGTTCAAAATGAGCTTTCAAAACTGAGAGAATCGAAATGAAGTCCAAGGACGTAAAGCCGTGCTCTGATACCAATCTGTCACGCTCCGCTCCCGTAGGAGCGATTGTCCTCGCTAAGGCGTGATGCCGCACGGGCCTAGGTTGCGCCCGTGTAAGGCTAAGTCCGAAAACGGCCGATTTAAGCTAGGCCACAGAGTCGCACAGAGTGTCCCCATTTGCAGCGGAAAGTAATGAACACAAGTAGAAGCGAATTCAAACTTTTTATTGATATTCAAGAAGTTTACAAGCGGCGCTAAGCCGAGTTTACAAGTCTCTCAAGCTCTCTCTCTCTCTCTCTCTCTGAAACATAAAAGGCGTGCCAAGTGGCTTACAAGATGGAATGATTCATGGCGATGCTCCGATACATTATGTCCTGTATATGGTGCTCCAGCTCCTTGCAACGCTCCAAGGCTCCAGAGATAGCTCCGCACCTTAGCACGTTCGAGGAAAGCTCCGCACCCGCCGATGTTTTCTGCTTCCTGCAAGCAGACTGTGGGGTTATCAGTACATTGTTATGCACTGGTGGAGAGGCTAGCTCGTCCACAATGCTATCATTACCAAACACGTTCTATTTACTTTTGTGCATCTCTATCATTCATTGTCTTTCTAATCTTGCCTTAGGATCAATTTTATGGCATATTTTATAGCCTATCTCGTGTTGCCAATTTCAAGTGTCGTATGGAAATACATGCATGACTTACCCATACTTACCGTCCGGCCTTCCCTGTTCAATGTAAACCAAGTTAGTCAACAATTCATATATTTCAACTTAACATAATTCACGTAAACATTCAGTGCCAAGGGCGTGTTCCTGCCTTAGATTCTAACGCGTCGTAGGCGTGTTTTCAAATTCATTTGCACGTAGTACTCCTTATCATTTAGTGCGTTACATTTCAAGCCTATTCATAAGGTGCTTCATTCAGTTAACTTTAGACTACTTTGATTTCAATGTAAGGACTTGCACGTGGATTGCCACCTGTAAAGCCCACATAAATTTATATGCACCGGTCGCTGGCATGTCAGCCATTTTGGACATTTTCCCCTGTGGCATTCTCATCTATCAAGCGTGATGGCTGGTACACCTTGATAGACTATTGAATAACCGGCCCTACGTTTGGTTATGTGCCCAAGCTCGCATATTCTGTCCGCCCGTAGGCCATGATTCCGCCTAGGCCGGCCACGAAAACGTCGTTCGTTGCCCTTGGAATCCCTTTTCGCTCGTGCACGAGCCGTCCACGACCATTTTGTATTTTATTGTCATTTTAACTTAACGGCTGTCTTTGAGCCATAGGCTAACCCTTAGCCATAATGCGTTATCGACCAGGTTGGCGTCCGTGCATCGCGGGTAGCGAGCCCCGTTGTACGTGCCCGTCACACCTGTCGCTAACCATTCTTTCCTTTCTTATCTTTCATTTATTTTTTCCTTTCTTTCTTTCTTTCACTTGTTCGTTCGTTCATTGATTCATTCACATATTCATTCATTCTTTCATTCTTTCATTCTTACATTATGCAACTCCCCGTGCGGGAGTCGCCTTGGCGACCCTTCGGTCCCATAGTCTTTCAATGTTGCTATACTCTACTTGGAACAACTATGTTGATAGCCTTCCATTTTCTTTGTTGTAATCTATTCATTGTTTCATTATTGAACGCGTAAGGGACTTGAACGTAATCTTGTGCCTTAGCACGAACGTAGAGCGCGGTACGAGAGTTTCTTTATTTGCCGAGTTCTTTTCCATGTTCTAAACAAGCATACAAGATGGGATTATTCCCTTAGCTAGGTGCGTTGAGTCATCCATTTATTAGCATGCGCGGTGTTGACGCCTAGCGATTCTAGCAATAGTGTCCGTATTGTTATGTGTCTAGGCTAAGCAAAGACGGGTTCATCGGAGCCACCCACCTTAGCGATGTTCGTATCGGCCGAGCGATACTCCGAACGCGCCTTTGAAAGTCTAAGTCTGGATTCATCTTCGGCGGCCAATGTAAGCCTTGCATCGATTCTTCTTCAGGTCGATGCCAACACTTCGGATCGACGGCTCGTTTGAGTCGTTGAACTTGCCGTTTGAATCGGCGTTCCGCTAGGGCGGAGCGGGTCATTACAACATTAAAGTGAGGTTAATTTTACTCTAGGCTAAATTGAGTGAAGAATTTTTTTTGGAATTTGGCAAAAGGAAACTAGCTTGAAGGAAAATAGGTAGGAAGAAGAGTAGTAAAGATTATTGAATTGGAAGTTTGGGCTTATTCAAAATTTTATGATTTGAGATATAAATTCATATCGAAGTAACTATGATTTTATCTACGACTAAATTGACTGAATATTTATTAAATTTTAACCTTCAAAGGGATTATGAAATTCGGAATTTAGCTTGACCAAAAAAAAAAAAAAAGAAAAGAAAGTATATAGATATGTTGGAAGAAATTCTTTTTACCAAATCCAAAGGCATTGGACCTATCAAATTTCTATCCTTGTGATATTGGATTAGATATATGAAAATAGTGGAAATTCAAAACACTTGTGGATTGATTGGTGGAGGTTAAAAGATTTCAAGAAATTATGGTTATAAATCTTGAGAGGATTAATAAAATAGATGAAAAGTTGAACATAGAAAGGCATTGCTGATAAAGCACGAAGTTGGGGGTTTTTGACGATATCAAAAACAAGTTAAATTTTGAATGTTGAGATAGTGATCATAATTTTGAGACAAAGGAAGTCCTTGCCTATCGTAAGTTACAAAATTATCATTGTTGTCGTTGGATGGTATAGGGGATCAAATTCGATACTGATAGGTTGTCATGAGATATTTTTCTAAACTATATCTTGGAATTCATACTTCCTAGTTACCCAATTTGCAGTTATTCCGTAATTATTGCCTTTCATTGGGAACTTTTCTCCTTGTCAAATAAATTGATCGATTTTTTATCGGTAAACTCCTTCTACCTCCTCAGCACTACCTACCCGATCTATTCCTAAATTTGAGGATAAAATTCTTTTAAGTTGGGTAGGATGTAAACCCTCCCAAATCTCTACTACGATTTTTTTTAAATAATTTATTATTGATTTTGTAAATTGGATTTGTACGTCGCATACAAGTTGGCATTTGTCGTATTGTACGTCGCGTGCGGGTTTGTGTTCGCATTTGCTCGTCGAGTGCGAATATGTGCGAGGTACATATTTTCAGAAAATATTTTATTTATAGATTCCATTTTTATGGAAAGTATAGTTTCAAAATAATATAGGATAAATATACTTTTGCCTAAGTTGTCAAAAAGTATTGCGTCGAGTTTTTTTTATAGTAATAAAAATATTATTCTAAGTAATTGCATACATGATTCATGAATTTAATTCATGAATATATTTTAAATTCTAATTTTCAAAATTATTATTTTATTAATTTTTACAAGTTATAAAAAGATAACTCCAAACTAGTTTATTATGAATTTAATTGGTATTTGATTTTTATCAAATAATTTTAAATAGTTTTTTTGAATTAAAAATATAAGATTACTTAGTGTGTATATATTTCGGAAGGATATTATTGATTTAAATTAAAGTGTTTTACAAATTAAATAATGAGATATCTACATGGGAATTTAAACGTCCTAATCCTTACCTAAATAGGAGCTTCCACCTCCTATATAAGGAGAGGCTCATTATACACTTTTCAATGGACTTCTCCACCATCATCTCCACAAAATTTTCCATCACACCCAATATGTCGTGCATCGTGTCCATGTCGTCTTCCGTTTCCACTACAGTTCTATTTGTACAAATACATGGTTTCTTCGTATCCGACAGTCCCGGACATCCACCCCAAACACCAATCAACCCCGTGCCTCGCAGGACACGAACGCCATCCGTGTCGGATATTTCTGACACCAAACCGAATGCAGCCAGACCCAATCCCTGTACCGCCAGGATCCTTCTGCACCCATTATCGCCGGCGATATCCCCCGACGATATCACAACAATCGCCATGTCCAGCAACATCCCCTGCCTCACCCCACCGTTCCGACCACCGCTTCTATCACAAGCCCCTTCACCACCGTACTTTCGGCCATCACCGGCCACACCCGTCGACCACCTTGGCCGACCGCCACCACCCCCGTCTCCACCATCACCACCATCGTAAAACACCAAAATAAAAAGTGAACCTCACCTGAGCCTCCGTCGACCTCGCGGTAGTTCAGATCCGCTGCCCCGGCCTTCCGCAGCGTCGTACCCGTGCCGTGGCCGGTCCGCCTCCAGCGAACCCTCCTTCCTCCGGCAGATCACCCGTACGCAGGGCCGAGCACCGCGCGTGCCCCTCTGTCCTCCGCCACCGGCTTCGCGCCGCCCGTCGAACCGCTCTTCCCCACCGTACGTGCCACCGTGCGCAGGACACAACCGCCGTTTCTCCTCGTCGACCCAGTGTTGTGCCGACCCTCGAAGCCGGCCGGTGAGCTTCCGCCCGGCCGTGCCCCCAAAAATCTATCGATCGCCATCGAATTTCTGCGCCTCCGAGAGCACTGCCCGCCGCGCGGCTCCGTCTCCTCTGTTGCGCGGCCATCCGGCCTGTACCGCCTCATCAGACCTCCGACTTCTCAGCGACCGCCCGATGCGCCACCATCTCCGCCGCGCTCGGTGCAGCCACCGTACATCCGTGCCGCCTGTGCGCCAAGCTTCTTCCGCCGCCGTCTTCTTTCCAGATGTGTCACCCCTAGTTTTCATGAACAGGGGTATTTTGGTCATTTTTCCACTTTAGAATTATTTTGAAATTATTTATTTATTTATGATATTATTTTTGGGTTATTTAAGCCGGGTTCGAATTTCAACTCAATCCGACTTGTATCGGGAACCCGGGGTAGTTGTGACTCTAGTGGGACCCACGTATTAGTTAGGCATGGCCCACATGATATTATTTTTAGTTAGTGGTTTGACTAATTATTTATGATAGGGTTTAGTTAGATTAGAGATTTAATCATGATTAAAATAGCCTCAACCATTAACCCTTTCCTAATATTAATCCATAGATTAGTGGGAGGGCTTTTTAGATATTCTAGAAGGGGACACCTATCCATCTATAGCCGGCCACCTCAAGGGAGGATAGGCTTGAGCCTCTTTGATATTATCCATTCATTTTCTCTCTCTTGTTCTTCCCAAATTTTAGAGAAGAACTCATATTTATTTCTCCATCAAATCAATCTCTTTCACCACCCAATCTTCTTCTTTCCTTCTCTACTCAAGCAAAGGAAGGAGCTAGCCAAGTTTGGGAGGATTCGGAGCTCGTTCGTGTCCATTTGGAGATTCCTACGTGTCGGTGTCGTATCGGGAGGGGTTTTCCTAGATTCGATCTACCGGGAGATATAAATCTCTTTTCTACATCATTTCTTCATACATATAGGTGTATTTTGGACCCATAGGAATGACTCCTATGGTTGTGTCTCCACTTGTGTCCATTTCGTGTCCATTTGGAGACTTCTAGGAGTGTCCTATGTGTAGTATTGTGTCCTAGTGGGAAATCCCTATTTTGGACACTTGTATTTTAACATATTTTGTGTGAATGATTTAATTAGATTTTAATCACAGATTTCATATTTTAGAGGGTTGTTCTTAATGTGTTTTTCAATGTATCATTTAGTATCATATTCTATTATCTATATGTATGTATATATATCAATGGTTATATATGTATATTAATGTCTATATATATATATATATATATATATATATATATATATATATATATATATATATATATAATAATAATAATAATAATATATATATTGTGTCTTATATATATATGTGTGTTTATTGGTGTGTCAATTTCCTATTTGTGGGTGTGGGGATTTCGGGCAAGGAGGGAATAGAGAGAGTGGTGGAATTGGTTTGGTGTGTGTGTATGTGTGTTAGTATTGAGAGAGTTAGAGAGGAATTAGAGAATGGGATTGAGAGGAATTTGAGAGATGAAGAAGGAGTGATTGAGTGATAGAAAGGAGGGGGAGAACCTGCTGTCAACACAGCAGCAGTAGGAGCATCAGTCCCCCCCCCCCCCCCCCACACAGGGGACAGATTTGGTAGGAAACAATCCCCACACAGGGGACTGTTGAGAGCTGCAGTAGCAGCAGTTTGTAGGAAGAATTGGCCCCCCTAGATGAGCTGCTTTAGCAGCAGGTATTTGGGAGTGGGCTGCCCATTTGGACAGCCCATAGGCCACTCATTTCAGGCCCTATAACAGCCCCCAAATTGACAGCCTTAGCAGCCCATTCCAGTCCACTAAGCAACCCTATAAATCAGCCCATGTTGACCCCTATGTGTGTGAACCTATATGTCTATATGTGAGCCTATATATCAATGTGTGTAAGCCTATAGGTGTGAACCTACATGTGTCCTATATGTGTCCTATATGTGAACCTATAAGTGCGGTATTATGTGAGCCAATATTGTGAGTGAATGAGTGAGTGTTGGTGTGTGGGTGTTTAACTAGAAGTTAGAAAAATACATGGCAAGGTAATGTTGGGATAACCAACATGTGTCCTAAGATGGACTACATGTCTAGGAAACCCATATTTCTTGGTAGGTAAACCCTAGATAGGATAGTATCTAGCTACCCTAAGGAGCCTAGGCTAGTATCTTGAAGATTAGCGGGGTTTCCTTTGTAATGGGCAAGGTATCGGGAATACCTTGTAAAGGGTAATGTAGGTAATTACCTAGAAGCTAAGGTAAGTGGTTTAGGGTTTAAGATATGGTTAGGATTGGGTTTCCTTGGCTGGTAACGGTCAGAAATAGTGCTCCTAGACTAGTTTTGATTTCGGTTGACCATTTTGACCAAAACTCAACAAAAGTCAACCGAGAGTCAAACTTAGCCTATAAGTGACTATAATTGACCGAAACCAAACCAGAGTTGACCAGTTGACTGAAAGTCAAAAGTTGGTCAACATTAGACTAGTTTGACCTAGAGTTGACCAGGGTTGACCAGTTGACCAAAAGTCAACTGTAAGTCAACCTTTGACCCCGTTTGACCTAGTTTGACTTGGATTGACTCCCAGTAACCTAGTATGATCTAGTATGACCCAGTTTGACCTAGTTTGACCTAAATTGACCTAGTTTGACTTAGACTTGCATATCATGACTTAAATTAGTTTTCTTTTCATTATAAAACCCTGTTTGACTTATAGTATCTCATTTTAGGTCCGTGATTACTCTGAGCGCCTGTTCACCTTATCAGCTCAGGACCACAGGCGAGTACAATCACTAATAGTTTTCATTGTCTTGATATTTACTATATCTGATTCAGTTGTAGTGTCTTACTTGATTCCCGACACGATGGTTCACGGACTAGTATACGTCGGATCCTGTCCTAAGATGTTATTCATGGACTTCTTGGTATATTGGTGCGTGATATTTCGTGTTTCGTGTACTTATATAGACATCGATTTAGGAGTAGGCTGGCCCCCTACTTTTGAATCCCGTGTCATGACGTGCCATGTCCGGATCCATGATACTATTCGGGGATAGGGGAATTATTAGGGGTTATGTGATCAAAGCCTCTTGTCACTATTTTGCTTACGCCACTCTCACCTCACGTAGGGTGTAGCAGATTCCTCCGTATGCTTGTTATCCAGGTTGGCCGACATGACTTTTTGTGAGATTTTTGTGTGATTATCGGGCCAAGTGGATAACCTGTCTTGTCACTTACCTAAAGCCGATCACATATCACTCTAATAATTCAAGTCACATTTTATATTTATTTGTCGTATCTTATATCCTGCTCAGTTCTACTTTCAGTACTTTTCTCACCATGCTATGATATTCATTTACTCACATGTTCTACATGCCTTTATGCTATACCTTGATTGAAGACTAAGTTCTGTTCGGAAGAAGGGTTACAACCCCGGTCCTTGTTTGGTTTAAGGATTGTAACTCAGCTTTCGAATGGTTCCCAAGTCATCCTATATCTTTGTCTTGTATTTCATTATGATGTCTCTTATAGAATTTGTCAATTCATATGGAACTGCTGTTAGTATTTGTACTTGCTTATTTTTCTGACAGGATATCGTTGATATATTACAGATGATTCTGAGGCAGATTGCCCGACCTATTATGGGGACGGGTTAGATGGAGTAGACCTGGACCGTGGCTTGATAGTAGAGCCACTAGACTTTGTACACCCAGAGTAGTGTAGCTTAGTTAGGTTTGCCTGGACTGCGATCCAGCTAGTGCTTTCAGATTGTAGTATTTTATATTATATTCTGTGACTCTGTGATGTTGTCTATAGCTTTGGGCTTGTGTGGATCTTGAACTTATTTTTTGTTTTCATCTATCATATTTCCCTTCCATGCTATCTACCTTAGTTTTATTTTTTGATTGAGACTGTATTGCTATGTCACCTCCATTCGGAGTGTATATACTGTACAGGTACCTTTTTACTGTTAGTCGTAATATTTACAAACCTTATATACAGCGTTCTATCGCCGATTCTGCGGCGTAGGCTAGACGTAACCACGTGCTCGTGTCCCTCATTAGGGTACGGGTCGTGACACGTTTTTGTGGTGGTCCATGCAGGTCAGTGTCGCAATTAGTGCGATCTCGTAATGGTGCTCGACTTAGAGTACTAATTATGAGCCTGTAATTAGGACGTAGGATCTAGGGTATGATAGGAGTTACTCAATCACATTTTAGGAAATTTCTGATCTTTTGATAACCATGACAACTCTTTTGCATTGAATTTAATTGTCCTTCTTTGATATTCCCTAGCATGTGTCATATTGATTCTTTGTTTCAATCTATCCTCAGGATGACGATTACTCGCTCTCAGGTAGCAGGATCTAGTGCTGTTCCGGAGAGGCCCGATCCGACAGGACTTCTACCTCCGGTTGCGGGAGCTACAGTTGAGGGAGATGCCACCTCAGTTCCTGCCCCTCAGGCGGGAGTAACAGCGACGGTTCCAGGAGGTCTTCCACCTCCAGCAGCGGGACCGTCCATAGTCATTCCTGATACTCTTCCACCGCCGCCTCCGCTACCGACTGATACTCAGCAGATGATGGCCCTTCTGCAGCAGATGTTGCAGACCCAGAGAGCACAGGCAGAGGTGTTACGACAGAGCATGGAGAACACCCATCAGCTGGCGATGGCAGCAGTAGAGAGGGTTATACCGGGTACAGTTCAGGGTACCCCAGTTCAGCAGTAGGGTCAGGGGAGGCCTGGCACACACTTAGATTTCAGGAAGATGAACTCGAGGGAGTTCAAGGGTACCGAGGGTATCCTGTACGCGGATGACTGGTTGGAGGATGTCCAGCGGAGCCTGGAGTTAGCAGAGGTCCCGAAAGGGCTTTGGGTGACGTCTGCAGCGAGCTAGTTTTTCGATATAGCGCTGACTTGGTTTCACACGGATCCTCGTGCATCGATGAGGTGTTTGACTTGGGAGAGCTTCAGGAGGCTCTTTAAGGAAAAGTTCTACCCCGATATGGCTTTGACAGCTTTGGAGGGACAATTCGTCGGGTTTGTGCAGGGGAACTCGTCGGTAGACGAGTATGCAGCGGAGTTCTTCCGCCTGAGTAGGTTTGCACCAGGTCTGATCCAGGATGAGGGGTACAAGGCCCGCAAGTTCCGGAGGGGTCTTATACATGTAGTCCGCACTCGTACTTCTGGACGACGTGATGTTGCATTCGAGCAGATTCTGATGGAGGCGCAGATCGCAGAGGAGGACTTCGGCCTCAAGCCGAAGCGGGGCAGCGATGTTCTAGAAGCGAGCTCGAGTGTGGGGCCGGCGAAGCACCCTCATTTCCAGCAGAGGCAGATTCAGCAGCAGCCTCAGTTACAGTTTCAGCAGGCACCAGTGCGTGCCCAGCAGCACCAGGGACAGGGCCAGAGACAGACTACTCCGTGTGGCTACTGCGGGAAGCCGGGGCACACTCGAGAGGCCTGTATGAAGAGGTTGGGCGTCTGTCTATACTGTGGGGCGCCCGACCACTTGCTGAAGGATTGCCATCTTCGTGGAGCCCGAGGAGGCCAGGACAGAGTGCAGCAGGCTAGAGGACCAGCAGTTCAGCAGAGAGGTCCTCCACTTCAGACCCAGTAGCAGCGCTTTGTACAGCACCAGAGGGGAGCACCTGTGGGCAGAGTGTTCGCCTTGACAGCAGAGGAGGAGGCAGAGCCAGTGGGTGATATTGTGGCAGGTCACGTTCTTCTTGATTCATTTCCTGCTTTTACCTTGTTTGATTCCGGTGCCACTCATAGTTTGTGTCTGTTTCCTTTGCTCTGAGACACAACATTATTGATGAATATATGGGTAGGACTTGCAAGATATTGACCGGAGAAGGCATCATCCTGGTTAACAATATCTGCAAGGGGCGGAGAGTTACTTTAGGAGGCCAGGATTTGAGTGTGTGCTTGTTCGTAATGCCCCTTCCGAGGTACAACGTGGTACTCGAAATCTATTGGTTGAGCATGCACCATGCTAATATAGACTGTAGAGGAGGTAGGGTTCTGTTTAGGCCGCCGGGGGAGACAGAGATTATGTTTGCCAGGGGAGCAGCTGAGCCGGAAGATGGGTTCTGTGGAGCTTTGCTGGCAGGACAGGCATTGCCGCATCCATTGATAGCTATTTCATGGATGTTTTTTCTGAAGAGTTGCCTGGGATACCGCCAGATAGAGATATTGAGTTCTCTATAGACTTAGTGCCGGGCGCTGAGCCTATTTCACAGCACGTCTATAGGGTCAACAACAGCGAGTTGGCAGAGCTGAAGAAGCAAGTCGACGAGCTACAGGACAAGGGATTCATCAGATCCAGTTTATCACCTTGGGGAGCGCCAGTTCAGTTTGTACCGAAGAAGGATGGTACGATGCACATGTGTATCGATTACAGGGCCTCAATAACCTCACTATCATGAACAAGTACCCGTTGCCGAGGATTGACGACTTGTTTGATCAGTTGAGCGGCGCGAAGGTGTTTTCGATGATAGACCTGAGGTCCGGTTATCATCAGCTGAAGATGAAGCGGAAAGACGTTCCGAAGACGGCTTTTCGGACGCGGTACGGCCAGTACGAGTTTACTGTCATGCCATTTGGGTTGACCAACGCCCCAGCAGTGTTCATGAACTTGATAAACAAGGTATTCCATCAGTACCTTGACAAGTTCGTGGTGGTCTTCATAGATGACATCTTAGTCTACTCGAAGACGCCGGAGGAGCACGAGGAGCACCTGAGGATTGTGCTCGAGACTCTGAGGAAGGAGCAGTTGTACGGAAAGCTTTCGAAGTGCGAGTTCTTCCTGGACCAGGTCGAGTTCTTGGGTCATGTTGTGACCGAGCACGGGATCTCAGTGGACCAGAAAAAGATTGCTGCGGTAGAGTGTAGCTCCCCTTCTCGAAAAATATTTTTGAAATATTTATTTATTTTTTATTTAATAGTGATTTTAGAATTTTCTGTAAATAATTATTCGATAATTATTACGATAGATGACTTTAGCCACCGATGAGTTTTGGAGTACAAGACGACTAGGAATCATGGCACGGATAGTGCAGTGGCGTGCTTTGACTAGAGTTTAGCCATGGTAAGAGAAGGTCGAGCCATAGTGATGTCCTAACTAGGAAAATCAGACCAAGTTGCGACGTGACCATTATGAATAGTTTAGTTATTCATTATTATTATTATTTGACATTTAAGTGATCCGGTTGTACCAGACTGGTCCGGACTGGACCCGGACCGGACCAAGCCCATGTAGTCATGCGGCACGTCCAAGGACATTCGTGTTGAGGGATTTTGGTATGAGGGTGTTGTATTTCATTTTTATGATTTAACGAATATTTTCTTGTATTCGAAATTAAATATTATAAATATCATTATTAGTTGATATTCAATGGTATTGGTATAAAAATAGGCCATTATACGTTTTGGGATTATTAGACTGCATATAATGGTACATATACACCATTATCGATTATTGAGTTTTATTATTATTATTATTATTATTATTATTATTATTATTATTATTATTATTATTATTATTATTATTATTACTATTTTTATAGAGTTATTATTATATAATAATATTTTATTGGTTATAGTATATTTGTCAATAAATGTATAATGTATATACATATATATATATATATATATATATATATATATAAAAAATATATATATATATATATATATATATATATATATATATATATATATATATATATATATATATATATATATATATATATAAAATATATATATATATATATATATATATATATATATATATTCATTTTATGTAAAATAGGCCCAACACTAGAAATAGAAATATTGGGTTTTATTTAGATTTGTATGGATATTATTATACTTGTATTCAGATGAGTATATATATATATATATATATATATATATATATATATATATATATATATATATATATATATATATATATATATATATATATATATATATATATATATGTATAGATTATAAAAAAAATAGGCAATAGAAACAAAATAAACCGGCCTGTGGACCCAGCCATTGGGCTCTTCCCCAAAACCCATACCCGAACTCAGGGATGAACGGGATCAACCCGAGAGGAGGGAAACCCGAGCTACCACACGCAGCAGCTGCTCGGCCCACAGCCGAACACCAATTCCCCCGATCCTGTATTTAACAGTCGCGAGTTTACTCAAAAACTCTCAACCAAAACCCTAACGAAGCCTCGCTAGACCTCTCCCCCTCCCTGGTGCAGCCTCCAGCCACCGCGCGCCACCGCGTGCACCGCCGGAGGCCGGCCAGGCCGCACTCGCGCGCGCACGCGCAAGTAACAGAACAACAGCAAGGTGCTGCAGGGAAGCCGACTTCGTGATCGAAGTCCACGATCGTTGCTCCATCGTTTTCCGAGATGATTCTTCAGGTATGATGCTGATATAACCACCTTGGACTCCCATTAATTATTTTTAATTTAGACAAGCTGAATCGATAGGGAATCTCCAGTAAAAATCGTAAAAAACCACGATGTATGTCGACAGTTTTAAGGTCCAGGGACCTAGATGGGAAGTCGATTTTCTGCCACACCACAACGAGTCTTCAAAATCCATTTGAAGGCAAATATTGACAATATATAGTGCTAGAAAACCCTTCTTATAGAAATCAATTTTGATAACTGTGTGCCGAGAAATCGGATCCCGAACTTTGACGAAAAACTGTTTTCAAACTAGGAAAACTCATCCACACGACGTGCGTCCCACCATTCCGGGCGACGTGGTCACGAACCGAAAGCATCGAAAGGTGTGTAACGGCTTCATGGTCGTATGGGCTTTGACGGAATTCAAATTGGTCGCGTGTGCGCGACGAATTTGATGTGTATCCGTCAGAATCGCCCCGTATCCGTGCAATACAAATTCAGTCATAACTTTGTGCACGCTCGTCAGATCGAGACAAAACTTACGCCAGCAGGACCGTATCGTTTTTTTTGGTCATGTATGCCAAGTTTGGTCCAATTCTGAGACAGTTGATCGAATCGCCGTTTTGCGGGCCCCACGGTCCGATTCAACGGGCGATTTTATGCACGGCCTGCCGGAATCCGACTCTGGACATACGGTTGGGTTCGTATCAAAAAACCGGATCTGTAGACATGTAGTTTGATGACTTTAGAGACCGTTGACTCTGGCACGCTTTTCGGTGCAAAGCGGGTCCAACGGTAGATATCGTTTTGGCCAAAAATTACCGTTTTGCCCCTGTGTCCAGAATTGGACTTAAGGACATACAATCCTAGCTAATTTGACTATTCTAAAAATATTGGTAATGTCTATTTCAGCTTCCGGGGACTGTTGTACGAGTTTTGACTATTGGGACACACTGATTGGTTTGGATTGTCGGTTTCACCAGCAAAGGACCACAGGCGAGTACAGTTTATTGTCTGCATTTTGATATTAATTTTCACTATATTTCATTGATTGGCCATTGGTTATATAATTATTTTCTATTATAAATTGTTGAGTCGGGAATGAGAAGTACCAAGGATGTGTGATCTGACCTTAGACCGTGTAGACCGTGTTTATTATTGCATTCATTTCTTGTAGACAGTGTAGACAGTGATTTATTTATTGGAAAGTAGACAGTGTAGACATTAATTTATTTATTGTAAAGTAGACAGTGTAGACCGTGATTATTATTGCACTTAAACTGTGTTGTTCGTGATTATTATTCTGTAGACAGTGTTTTTTTATTGCAATATAAACTGTAGACCGTGTAACTGTAGACCGTGTAGACCATGTCGCATAATTGTATCGAGACCGATCACATATCAAAGGTACTTCTAACAGTTGGGGAAAGTATTTGTCTATTTATTGCTATTGGTTTTTCGTATTTTCTGTTTATTTTCAAAAACATGTAATTGATGTCTAATCTCTGTTGTATAGTCATTTTCTTTATTTGAAATTACATTCAGTGAATTATGCTCGTTCTATTCTTGACTGGAAACCAATATTTTTCAGGTTAGCTGTGGATTCACTTAGCTTGGGGAGTGACGGAAATACATGCAGACAAAAGCCTAGAGACTAGCTAGATAGTTGAGTTGTAGTCATTCATTTATTTGTACAAGTTTATATTTTTCTACAAATGTAAAACTTGTGATCATTGTAAGTTAAATTAATTGTGTGAATGAGCATTATTTGTGATTTTGATCTTCATGGCCGTGACAGCGTTCTACCGCCGACACTGCGGCGTAGGCTGGCTTGGACACGTCTCGTATCCATTTTAAAAAACGGGTACGGATCGTGACAAGTTTTTGTGGTGGCCCATGCAGGTCTGCTTTCGCAAATCATGCGAACTCGTGATAGTACTTAAGTTAGCCGTACTATTGTGAGCCTGCGACAAGGAAATGCTCATTCACGAATTAGGATTAATTTAATTTACGAGAATGACTAGGACTAGGAGTCCCTTATACAAATTTACTGATGGGTAGTCTAGGCCATGCAATTTAGATAAGGTGTTATTAATTTTTCTAGTTTGTCAGATCCCCATGAGTCACTACTAAAATATGCTATATTAGCGACGTGTTTTAGCGACGTAAGAAAATAACGTCGCTATATATGTAATATAGCGACTCCCGTCATGTGACGTCGCAAATCGTCGCTAACTAGCGACGTTCAGCGACATTACATAAATTACGTCGCAGAACAGCGACGTTCAGCGGCAGAGTATTAATATATGTCGCCATATAATAAAATTTTGCGACGTCTTTAGTTGACGTCGCTAAATGTTTTACTTAGGGCACGCTGTTTCCTTTTCCCCCTCACTCGAAAATTTCCAAAATTTTCAGAATCCCTTCCCCCCCCCCCCCCCCCCCCGCGACTCTCCCCCCACCCGGCGACTCTCCCCCCCCCCCCCCCCCCCCGCGACTCTCCCCCCCGGCGACTCTCTCCCCCCGCCCCCGGCGACTCGCTCCCGCTCCGACGAGCTCCTCCTCCCCCAATCCGAGATCCTCCTCCTCTCCCTAGCTCCTCCTCCTCCTCCCTCTTCCTAAGGTAAACCCTAACCCTAACCCTAACTCCTCTCCCTCCTCCTCCTCCTCCTCCTCCTCCTCTCACACACACACACGGACACACACACACAGACACACACACACACGGACACACACACACACACACAGACACACACACACACACAGACACACACACACTGACACAGATTTTATCATATTCTTCTTGTGCTCTTTTTCATATTATTATTCATGTGTTATTTATATGTTGTATCTCTTTACATGTATATATATATTTATATATATATTTGTGTGTGGTTGTATATTTATTTGGGGTTATGGTTGTGGGAATGTTGAGAGGTTTTGATTGTGGAAATCAATGAAAGGATGAGGAAATGATGGAGATTGAAGGAGGATAGAAGTGTGCTTATGGGGAGGGGGTTTTGGACAGCAACCAGCAGCCTGGGCTGCTGTTTTCAGCAGTTTTGGGGGGGGGGACAGCAGCTATATGCTGCTGAAATTTGCAGCAGTGTGCCCCCCACTTGACATTAGTTAGCCTACTTATTAGCCCATCCTTTTAGCCTATCTTTTAGCCATTAGTTAGCCTACTTATTAGCCTTTAGTTGGACACACACACACGGACACACACACACAGACACACACACACAGACACACACAGACACACACACACACATGTCACCTATATATATATACCTACATGTTATATATATGTGGTTATATATAGATATATATGTGTGTGTGTCTCTTGGTATAATATTCATGTTGTAGTGTTGTGGTTATATTGTAGTGTGGTGATAGTGTGGGAATTGATAAATGGAATGGATGTAAGGATGATAGGAAGGATTAGTGGACCTATAATCCTATTTATATGTGTCCTATATATGCCTATATGTGTGTGTGTGTGTGTGTGTTAGCCTATATGTAAGCCTAGGTGAGAGCTTATGAGTGTGGTATCATGGGTGATATATGTGAGTGAGTGTGTAAGTGAGTTGTGTGGATGAGTGTGAGGTTAAATGTGTTAGATATAGGTTAGCATCTTAGGCCATATCCTAGTTAGATATGTAGTTGTTAGTATCCTAGAGTGTTAGAGCCTTGGTTTGGGATACCAAGTTGGGGTTAGAAATAGGATACTAGTTAGCTATTGGTATGTGTAGATATATATTAGATAGATAGTTGGATGGATAGGTGGATAGATGGATGGGGAGTAGAAGGGGAGCTGCTGCCCCCATTCCAGCAACAGCAGCAGCAAGAACAGCTGTTGTAGCAGCAGTTTACATCAGCAGTAGCACCCCCATGGCCCCCCACTTGTAGTAATTAGCACTAATGGGGGCAGGAGAGGTAATTATAGGAGTAATTAGATCTAGATCTAATTAGCACTTGGCTACAAGGCATATTCCAAAAATATTCTAGAGAATATTCCAAGTCTATTCTAAGGAATATAGCGACTCCTATCGTTTGAAATAACCACATCTTGGCTATTTGTTAAATAGATCGACCCTGAGCTCCCATGTTTAGTCGTGCCTTCAACATCATGTTCAAATGAAGGTGACAAGCAGCTGACTATGAAAAAATATGCCGTCTTGAGCTTCATAAAGAAATGCAAGATTACAAGCTCCTATGTAGTAATCTTGCATTTCTTTATGAAGCTCAATACGACATATTTTTCTATAGTCAGCTGCTTGTCACCTTCATTTGAACATGATGTTGAAGGCACGACTGAACATGGGAGCTCAGGGTCGATCTATTTAACAAATAGCCAAGATGTGGTTATTTCACAGAAGCCATGAATTACCGGGAAAATAGGAAACATCTCGTACTCCTCCCGTGAAATCGTTACCGGAAAAATAGGAAACACTTAGCAAACACTTAGACGTTAGCAAACATTGTTAATTGGTGTGTTCATCTTTGCAGAATTATTTCCAAATGGAGCTGAATTACTACTTGCGGAATCGTTCATGGATGTACAATCGTCGTCCTGAAGATATGTGTGGTGTACGGGATGAATACATAGCGGGAGTAGAGCAGTTCCTGCAGTTTGCTAAGGCGTTCCCTCAGTACATGGACGGCACCAAAATTAAGTGTCCGTGTGTGAAATGTCATAACGTGAAATATTATCCAGAAGTGGAAGTGACATATCATTTGTACTCGAGGGGTTTCACGCCTAATTACTATCAGTGGACCGCACACGGAGAACTTGTGTCGTTAGCATCAGAGCCGGAGCCTAATGTTGAGCCGTATATGCATGCGGGACCTAATTTTGTTTCAGATAATCATGCATACGACGACGGGTGCGTGAACATGGTTTTCGACGCTGCTGGGCCCAGTTTTGTTCCTGATGCAGCTGAGGAGGCACCGAATGTCGACGCTGCAAAGTTCATGGAGTTGCTGGAGAATACAAGGACTCCATTGTATCCTGGTTGTGAGGATCATTCACCGTTGGAGGTGGTTACAAGACTTTTGAGCATTAAGTCAGATTTTAACATGTCGCAAGAATGCTACAACCGAGTGCTGGAGTTGATTATAGAGATCTTGCCGGCGGGTGCTAAGTTACCTAAAGACTTCTACCGGTCTAAGAGGATGGTGAGATCGCTCTGGATGGGATACGAGAAAATCGATTCTTGTCGCAATGGGTGCATGCTGTACTACAAAGACGACAAGGACGCAGATGTGTGCAGATTTTGTGGTGCTGATCGCTATAAGCCAACTAGTACAGGAAGGTCTACCGGTGCAAGAAGACCGACCGATTCAATGCACTACCTGCCTTTAACGCCGCGGTTGCAAAGATTATTTATGGTGAAAGAGACGGCCGAAAATATGAGTTGGCACATGCGAGAACAGATTGAAGGAGTGTTGGATCACCCATCCGATGGAGAAGCGTGGAAGCACTTTGATCGAGTGTATCCTGATTTTGCTTCAGATCCACGTAATGTCAGGTTGGGGCTATGTTCTGACGGTTTTACTCCTTTTGGTCTTTCGGGATCCCAGTATTCGTGCTGGCCTGTGATTGTCACTCCGTATAACCTACCGCCTTGGATGTGCATGAAGACCGAGTACATGTTTCTAACCGTTATAATTCCTGGTCCGAACAATCCCAAGAGGAACATTGATGTGTACTTACAGCCTTTGATAGATGAGTTGAATCAGTTATGGAAAGTAGGCGCTAATACGTACGATGTTTCCAGGAAGCAGAATTTTCAGATGAAGGCAACCCTTATGTGGACCATCAACGACTTTCCGGCATATGGAATGTTATCTGGATGGAGCACTCATGGACGTCTCTCATGTCCGATTTGCATGGACCGTACTAAGGCTTTTCGCTTGAAACACGGAGGAAAACCGTGCTTCTTTGATTGTCATCGACAATTTCTGCCAAAAGATCATCCGTTCAGAAGGAACAGGAATGCATTCCGTGCCGGCGTTGTAGAGAAGGGTGATCCACCGCCAAGGTGGTACGGAGCCGCGATATGGAAGGAGGTTAGAGATTTTCCAAGTGCTATCGAAGATCCTACAACTGGGTACAAGTGCGATGGATTTGGTAGAGATCATAACTGGACAAAGAGGAGCATATTCTGGGATCTGCCATATTGGAGTACCAATCTGATCAGACATAATCTTGATGTCATGCATATTGAGAAGAATGTGTTTGATAACATAATTAATACTGTGATGGACATAAAGGGAAAAACGAAAGACAATCCCAAGGCCAGGTTGGACTTAGCAGAAATATGCAAACGTCCTGCGTTGCATTTGATAGAGCAGAATGGAAAACAGTTCCTGCCGAAGTCGATCTTCTCACTGGACAAGGAGGATAAAGTGAGACTTTGTCGGTGGATCCAGGGCCTAAAATTTCCAGACGGATATGTGTCAAATCTGAGAAGATGTGTCGATCCGAAGGAAAATAAATTGACGGGTATGAAGAGCCACGATTGTCACGTATTCATGGAGAGGTTAATTCCGATTGCATTTCGGGAATTCTTACCGCAGGCAGTTTGGGATCCATTGACGGAGCTTAGCATATTCTTCAGGGACCTTTGTTCTAAGAAATTGCTCGTTGATCGTCTAGAAAAGCAAGAGAAGGACATTGCGGTAACACTGTGCAAGCTAGAGAGGGTGTTCCCTCCTGGATTCTTCGACTCTATGGAGCATTTGCCGATTCATCTATCCTATGAGGCACGTGTTGGTGGACCCGTCGAATATCGATGGATGTACCCGTTCGAGCGACATTTGAATCACCTAAAAAGAAAGGTGAAAAATAAGGCACGGGTCGAGGGTTCTATTTGTGAAGCCTATGTTCTCGAGGAGATTACAAACTTTTGTTCGATGTATTTCAAGCCTCATGTTGCAACTAATAGAACGAGAGCTTCCAGAAACGACGACGGAGATCATGAATGTAATGATACAATACTGAAGGTATTCAATGCTTCAGGAAAGCCGTCGGGTAAAATGAAGAAGAGATATCTGAACGATGATGAGCTAAGGGCTGCTCAGGTGTATGTATTACTCAACTGCGATGAGGATGAAGTAGAGAAGCTGGAGGGGTAAGTAATTAATACGTTTACATTATTTTAATAGTGTTGATTATTAGACTATTACATTAATTGAACGATGTTATTTTCAGCATATTTAATGATGAAGTGAGGTCAGGTAGGCCACACATAACAGAAGAAGAACTAGAACAAGAAATGAGGCGTTATTTTCCATCATGGTTGAGTGCATATGTAAGACTTGAGAACTCTGTAATTACCTTTCAGTATATGCACGACGATTGAGAATGAGCTTAATTTATTTTTTCATGGTATTTAGGTCGATAGTCCATACGCAAGACTTGAGAATGAGTCTATTAGAACGCTAGCCAAGGGACCAATTTATGCTGCAAAAATATGGCCAAGCAACTGTGTTAATGGGTTCAGGTTCAGGTCAACAACTTGCCCGATCAGAGACAACTTTGTGGATCTCGACTCCACCAAAAACAGCTGTTTGTGTATCAGATCTTCGAACTACAAAGATGTTGATGCGGGTAACGATTTTCTACGGCATCCTACGGGAGATTGTGGAGCTGACATATAGTTATGGAATAGAGCCTGCTAAGATTGTGTTATTCAGGTGTGATTGGTTCGATCCGATTGAAGGTCAAGGTTGGAAAGTAGACAAGCACGGTCTTGTGGATATAAACTATCGGCGTCGATATCAAGCCTATGAACCATTTGTCCTATCAAGTCAGGCTCAGCTCGTGTACTTCACACGTTATCCTAAACGGGGAACAACAAGGTCGGACTGGTGGGCAGTATGCAAGACCAAAGCTAGAAATACCTTTGAGGTTGACGATATAGCTTATCAAGAGGATGAACTACCTCTTGTAACAAATAATATAGAAGTGGACAATACGGAAGTTCCTCATTACACATCTAATTGTGTAGAAGAAGTAGAATTATCCGAAGAGGAAGATGCAGCTGAAAGTGAAGATGTAGAGGAGGAGGAGGAAGAAGAAGAAGAAGAAGAAGAAGAAGAGCTAAATGAACAAGATGAATTTTCAGAAGAGGATTAAATATGTACGACGCGGAGGACGTCGCGGAGGACGTTATCTTTAGTGACACTTTTGTGACAGATATTTTCCAAAAATCTGTGATGTATTTAGTGACACTTTTGGGACTATGATATTTTTCAAAAATCTGTGATGTATTTAGTGACACTTTTGGGACTATGATATTTTTCAAAAATCTGTGATGTATTTAGTGACACTTTTGGGACTATGATATTTTTCAAAAATCTGTGATGTCTATCATATAAATATGTTATTATCAGGTATGGCAGGAGGACGACGCGGAGGACGTCATCATACGAGTCAGTCCCGTATGCCTCGGGATAGGGAGGCAGATTCCGTACCCTCATCCTCATCTCCGAGTACGCCAGTGTACAGTACTGTTCCCGGTCCATTACCGGGACATGGCAGTTCCAGCAGGTTGGCGACTGATCTTCCCTCGTCGTCCAGCATTCCACCATCGTCGTCCAGCATTCCTCCGGCGTCCAGCATTCCTCCTGCGTCCAGCACTCCTCCTGCCGACGCCCAGCATATGGAGGACGGGGATGAGACTGATCCTGACCAGGCAGGAGGTGATAGCGACCCTCCATGTGCACCACCGGGCGAGACGCGGATGGAGATTTGGACGGACGGGCCTACGAAGTAAGTTAATTAGTTAATATATATTTCTCAAATGATTATATGTACATATATATTCATGAAATTTATTATTTTATAGATATCGGCCTCCTGCAGTACAGAGAGCGCTGGGAAGATTTCTGAGGGAGAACTATGGTGGGCCTTGGATTAACTACTCAGATGCTCCCGCCGATAGGAAGGCCTTTTGGTTGGCCCACTTCAAGGTAAAAAATTTGTTTATTTTTAAATTTTAATAATCATTTTTGTATATTATACAAGTTTTCTATTTGACTTCTCGTAGAGGACCTACTTCTATCCACCACACCGGGCGGCGAAGATCGAGGGCCAATTTCCTGCCGTCGCAGGCAAGCTCATTCGTGATGCGATCCGCGACCAGAAGGATCGTGACCACGCCGGAAAGCCGATCCAAGGTTGGATCACGCCAGAGCAGTGGACTGCGATGAAGGCTAGATTCGCCGAGGACGGGTACCGGGAGCGGTCTGAGAAGGCCAAGATGGCACGGTCGAGCGCCGGTAAGTGGTGTGGTGGCTCCATTCCTATGACGGAGTATTTTCGTCGTCTGGTACATTTCCTATGACGGACATCATTTTATATATAGTTGGAAAGAATGTTTAATACTAATAATAGATAAATATATATTTTAACAGGTAAAAAAGGGTGAGGACCCCAACATGGTGACCGTCTTCCTGGTCACCCATCGGAGGGCTGGGGAGTTCATTGATGAGAAGGCGACGCAGGCATATGTACGTTCTATCCTTTATATTAATTTACTATAACAGAAAACAGGAAAATAGATATCAATATAGACTTTAGCAAACACTTAGACGTTAGCAAACATTATTCTAGGCCAAGTTTCTTCGGCTACAAGAGGAGGCGGCGGCTGCTGCTGCTGCTGCTGCTGCTAGTGCGCCAGCAGAGGGAGGGGCTGGTACTTCCTTCCAGCCGCCTACAGCTCCATCGCCGGACGACCTCTGGATGACCGCCGTTGGTGGTCTTCAGAAGGGTACGTACTACGGTACGGGATCCTACGGCGCCTATTTGGCTTCAGAGTCATCCCGGGCCCCCTCTGTCAGTGCGCAGTCTCCAGCTTTGCAGGCGTCATCACAGGCGCATGATATTGCTCGTCAGCTCCAGGAGCTGCGTCGCGAGTTGCAGCAGCAGATTTCTGAGGCAGCTGGGGCAGAGCGACGATCCGACGATCACCGGACGATTTGATGCGATCGAGCGCAGTATGCAGGATATGATGACTCTGCAGCAGGCTACAGCTGCTAACTTGCACACGCTCACCGAGTCTACGCAGCGCACAGAGCGTAGACAGGTCGAGCTGGAGGGGACGCAGATCGCCATGTCTGCCACACTCAATCAGGTACAGACTTCGCTTGAGGAGAGTAGTCGGAGGATGGTGAGTGCCCTGGCTGTGCATGCTGAGCGACTGCGAGAGATAGAGCAGCGTCCTCCCGGTCCATCGACGGCGCCGACTCCAGACGTTTCACTGCCTCCGGACGTTGCACAGCTCACACAGGAGCAGTACGACATCATTTTATCCCAGATGCGCAGCCGGGGTCCTTTGTGATGTCTTTTTATTATTTGTTGTTGATACACTTGTTTCTCTGTTTGTGAGACTCTTATTTGTGGTTGACTTGTATTGGTTGAGATACTTCTTTCTCTGCTTGCGAGACTTTTATTAGTTGTATTGGGTGATGATATTGCTCCATCGTCTTTTATTGGTTGTATTGCTTGTTAGACTTTTATTGTTTGTAGACTTTTATTGATTGTAAACTTTTATTGGTTGTAGACTTGTTTTGCCATTTATCTGCGACGGGGATGACGAATATACCTACGCTGGGTTATAAGCGATGATCCGATATACAAAGGAGGTGCTGCCCAAATTTTAAAAAAATATAATGTGTATTTTTGTGATGATGTGTGTCTGTGTTTACAGTGAATGTGAAACACAGACACACAGCATAACAAAAATAGCAATAATTTTTTTTTAATTTTTTTATACAATCTGCGACGTATAGCGACGTTCTGCGACGTCTAGCGACGGAGAGAGAACGTCGCTATACGTCGCTAACTTTCGACGTGATGTCGCTATACGTCGCTAACGTGCTGACGTGGGATATCATCATATCTTTGTCGCTAGACGTCGCTAAAGGGCGGACGTCGATAACTTTGTCGCTAGACGTCGCTAACGTGCTGACGTGGCTGACATGCCATGTCATCATATCTAAAGTTCAATGCGTCGCTAAGTTGTCGCCCTACGTCGCCAATCTGGCGACATACTCTATAGTCGCTAGACGTCGCTAGTTTTGCGACGTCTAGCGACGAGTTAGCTTTCGTCGCAAATAGCGACGAACTGCGACGAATTGGTCATCTGCGACAAGCCATTACGCGACGTCAAATTTTCGTCGCTAAATCCGTCGCAGTTTATGTTTAGCGACGGATTTTCCTCATTTAGCGACGTATTCTAACGTTGCTAATATGGGGTATTTTAGTAGTGAGTACACTATTACCTCTTGATAGAACGATATGATCCAATGTGGATAGATTATTCACTTGGTGATTCAGAGCTTCCTAGAATTATTGAACTAACCTAGATGAATTATTCAATTCCGTCTCCTTGCCCCTTTAGATATCATCCTCATATCTTAGTCTGAATTGTCTATTTAGTTCCTACTTGCCCTAGGAATTATGATTTTTCTGATTCTGTTATCTATATACGAACCTTGAATAAGTCTCGATTCGAAGTTTTCCTCTGTGGTTTGAATACACATGGAATAGATATTAGAATGTTGTATTTCTTTTGTCCTCAGATATTTCTTTCATGTTCAATCCTTTATTTTAAGGGTTGTAATTGATAGGACAAATGCTTACGCTCTAGTTCATGGTCAACTTGTTCGATTCTCTAGAAGCTCATGAATATTTTCAGATATAGTTAAAGGAATGTCAGTTAACTCATAATGGCAGGACAGCAGCGCACTGTCGCCATTTAATTGAATTTTGGAGACTATGGATACCCTGCAGCCAGCAGCGTACTGGCGAGACACAACCCCTAGAGGTGAAATTAGTTTAAGAAAATATAGGTGATAGGATATTGCCAAAACTATGGCTAGTGGTCCTCTCTTGATCGTAGATACCCTTGAGCCAATATTGGATAGAGTTAAGAAGGGTTCGATTTTGTATCATGTTGAGTTACGAAACCAAGGGTTTACCACAGCCAGAGTATACGGGCGAGGCGTAATCCGCTGTGAAATGACTTCAAACATGATTACAAGTTTGGGATACCATAGAGGACAGGATAATGCTATGTATGTCCCATAAGATCCAAAGCCGATATTAGTGGAAGTTCTGTAAGTTGAGTAGCATGTCTCCCAACCTAGCATTATGTGGTCCTTGTGATCTATTGACGAGGTAATTGACCGACACTAATAAGTTACCAAGAATATAGAATCCAGAGTTTCCATAACCCATTAGTTGACCAAGACCTTTTGGACAGGAAGATTTTAGGAAGATTGTATAAGCAAGAACACCAGGTAAGTTTTGATTCTCTCTAAACTCGAACTACTTGTGCCTCTTTTCAAAAATCTCGCGTACTTGTATCTTGACTATCTTGACCAACGCTGCTATTACAGCCTAGTTTTTGCAAGCTTACTCTTTTATCGAGCTTGATTCAAGACATATGTTTATTGGGGACGCCCGCTAACTTATTGTCTAATCAGAATCAGTGTATTATGGTCTGATCAACCATGATGCATTTGGTTCGCTTTTTGTTTAACTACACTACGTGGATGGAGATATATAGGTATCTAGGATCTCATCCGCGACTGCTTTGACAATTCCTTTTGAATTATACATTCGCCCTTGAATCACGTAATTGTATTCGATGACATCTTTCCTGAACTCCTTATTGCTTTTGTCTTTCACTAATTGGAAAGACGAATGTTCATATTTGATAGATAGATACAGCATTTTCCCCATGGCTACGATAGTTGTATACGCAAGTGTAGCTACCATCGGCCAGCCATGTGACTAGAACCTTGCCTTGAGTTACTCATCCTCCTCCCAACCCTCAAACTACTATTGGAACCCCTAGCCATCTAAATTTGAGAATGATTAGGGTTTACCTTTGGTCAAAACGCCAACCTAGGAGACTATCTATTCTCAAGAAACCAAATGTCGTGAGTCTCTAATTATTTGCTGGAAGCTCGCCTTAACTAGCAACCCTTAAGCCTTGAACCAACCCTTCCTCGACCGAAGCCCACAGTTAGACATGAGATGAGTGGACAATAGGGTAATCATTTACCGTGACACTCATCCCGAGATTGGTTTCCAACAAATATTACTCTAGTTATGTAAATTTTATTATTAAGACCTAACTAGTGTTGGAACACTACAGTCACTAGCTTAGCCAATACCACAGCTTAAATACCCTATCATATTATGATCTACCAGTTGTCAACAGCAATACACGATCACTACAACTCTTGTGACGATAGTCTGGCAGGTTGACACAAATAGGAATTCACGACTCAGTTGTTAGAAATCTTGTGCCTTGGAGTTGGTTATCCCGTCGATAACTCTAGTATACTATAGACGAGCAGATCATCCTATTTTGTCGACCATGTGTCATTGTACACACTCGTTCTCCATTTATTGAGGAACGATCCTTAACTTGACTTATATCTACCGTATCCCGATACGCCGTGCCTTATTCCCTATTAACAAAGAGTCGAGGTACAGTATCCAGACTTTGGGAACCCTCTAATCTCAATATTCCTAAGACCATGTCCTATTTCTAAGGTGGGTAGACTGTAAGCCTCCTAAATTTTTTGGATATACAAGGATTATCGATTGATTAGAATAATTTTTCATTAGGATGATAATTAGTGTCTCATGTACTCCCACTTTCCATTAGATTATTTTGTGTCACCGGCCGTGTCATTAATATTCGGAGCACAAGACCAGCTGTTACCTTCCAACAAATTTCATATGTAAGATCTAGACGAGTCCACCTTCATCTAGGTATATCGTGTCCCACTCAAACCCGTTCTCTTGTACTCTATTTTTATGGTACGACTTTCAGGTAGAAAGGACTAACTATAATCCTTACCATGGTACCGGTAAACTTCTCGACTACAATTAGGGACTCAACTTCGACTCGAAGCTTTCAACCCAATATATGGTTGTGATCGACTCGAGCCCACTGCGCACATGTCACTAGTGTGCCACTCAATTGTGTCTTCTCGTTCCACTTAAACACAGAAGTCACGGAAGACGCATTTTGGGCTTTAGGGACCTAGCTAACCAACCTGCCTGATAAATAGCTCAACCACTTGGGTGAAAACCTATTCTAGGTTATCCTAACCTAGTAGTAATAGGCTTATCTTGGGATCTTGTCCAGTCCATATGGATTAAAATCCTAGGTTCATCCAACCAGCGATTAATGTTCAATCAGAAAACCCATTAAGACCCAGTAAAACCCATCCATATGTACCACCTTATTTGGACTGTAAAACCGCACTAGTTGAAATAGGTCCAGGTATCTATTATGTAGTCCCCATCTCTTAGAATGTGACCCGTAACCCTTATTCCATCTACCTAGAAGTCGCGATACGATCTTGTATTGGATTTATATCCCTTGCTCGTGTGTTTAAATAACCACGGAAAGAATCTCAATCTTGATTTCTCCAATTTCTGTTCTATTATGGAACCATGTTTAGATTAATTTCGAGAACGGAACTTTTGTATTACGCGGATTGCAAGCCACTCTAAGAGACGAAGGGTTCTTCGTTTTAAGTGACTAGGCTAGAGTAGCCCACTCTACCAAATAAGTTAATGGTTCATGAATTTCCTTCTAGCTGCAACATTAGATATCCTCTACCGCTCTTGAAACTTCATTAATGCTCTTAATTATTCTTCCTTATCTTCATGTCCTTCCTATTTCAGAGTGACAAATGGTCACGCATATTAGAAGTTAGCAATATTTCTTAGCTACTGGGGTAAAATTATTGCTTATTAAATATTGGGTTGTTTGATAGATAGGAACGGATTATAGATACCATATGCCTAGATATTGTTGGTAGGATTATTAGCAACCAGTTAGAAGATTTTAAGATTTTTAGTTTGAGGAGTAGTGTGACCAAAGGTGGGTAGAAGTCCTGGAGGCTATATGGCTAGGAGAAGATTACAAACTATTTTTGAGGAATTAAAATTTAAGGAGATTAAGGTTCATGTAGAGCTTCTTATTGAATTTTAAGAAATAATTATGGATTAGAATTTCGAGGACGAAATTATTTTTAAGGTGGGTAGATTTGTAGCTCCCCTTCCCGAAAAATATTTTTTAAATATTTTTTTATTTTTTATTTAATAGTGATTTTAGAATTTTCTGTAAATAATTATTCGATAATTATTAGGATAGATGACTTTAGCCACCGATGAGTTTTGGAGTACAAGACGACTAGGAATCATGGCACGGATAGTACAGTGGCGTGCTTTGACTAGAGTTTAGCCATAGTAAGAGAAGGTCGAGCCATAGTGATGTCCTAACTAGAAAAATCAGACCAAGTTGCGACGTGACCATTATGAATAGTTTAGTTATTCATTATTATTATTATTTGACATTTAAGTGATCCGGTTGTACCAGACTGGTCCGGACTGGACCCAGACCGGACCAAGCCCATGTAGTCATGCAGCACGTCCAAGGACATTCGTGTTGAGGGATTTTGGTATGAGGGTGTTGTATTTCATTTTTAAGATTTAACGAATATTTTCTAGTATTCGAAATTAAATATTATAAATATCATTATTAGTTGATATTCAATGGTATTAGTATAAAAATAGGCCATTATACGTTTTGGGATTATTAGACTGCATATAATGGTACATATACACCATTATCGATTATTGAGTTTTATTATTATTATTATTATTATTATTACTATTTTTATAGAGTTATTATTATATAATAATATTTTATTGGTTATAGTATATTTGTCAATAAATGTATAATGTATATATATATATTCATATTTATGTAAAATAGGCCCGACACTAGAAATAGAAATATTGGGTTTTATTTAGATTTGTATGGATATTATTATACTTGTATTCAAATGAGTATATATAGAGATGTATATATATATATATATATATATATATATATATATTATAAAAAAATAGGCAATAGAGACAAAACAAACCGGCCTGTGGACCCAGCCATTGGGCTCTTCCCCAAAACCCATACCCGAACTCAGGGATGAATGGGCTCAACCCGAGAGGAGGAAAACCCGAGCTACTACACGCAGCAGCTGCTCGGCCCACAGCCGAACACCAATTCCCCCGATCCTGTATTTAACAGCCGCGAGTTTACTCAAAAACTCTTAACCAAAACCCTAACGAAGCCTCGCTAGACCTCTCCCCCTCCCTGGCGTAGCCCCCAGCCACCGCACGCTACCGTGTGCACCGCCGGAGGCCGGCCAGGCTGCACTCGCGCGCGCGCGCGCAAGTAACAGAACAGCAGCAAGGTGCTGCTGGGAAGCCGACTTCGTGATCGAAGTCCACGATCGTTGCTCCATCGTTTTCCGAGATGATTCTTCAGGTATGATGCTGATATAACCACCTTCGACTCCCATTAATTATTTTTAATTTAGACACGCTGAATCGATAGGGAATCCCCAGTAAAAATCGTAAAAAACCACGATGTATGTCGACAGTTTTAAGGTCCAGGGACCTAGATGGGTAGTCGATTTTCTGCCACACCACAACGAGTCTTCAAAATCCATTTGAAGGCAAATATTGACAATATATAGTGCTAGAAAACCCTTCTTACAGAAATCAATTTTGATAACTGTGCGCCGAGAAATCGGATCCCGAACTTTGACGAAAAACTGTTTTCAAAACTAGGAAAACTCATCCACACGACGTGCGTCCCACCATTTTGGGCGACATGGTCGCGAACTGAAAGCATCGAAAGGTGCGTAACGGCTTCTTGGTCATGTGGGCTTTGACGGAATTCAAATTGGTCGCGTGTGCGCGACGAATTTGATGCGTATCCGTCGAAATCGTCCCGTATTCGTGCAATGCAAATTCAGTCATAACTTTGTGCACGCTCGTCAAATCGAAACAAAACTTGCGCCAGCAGGACCGTATCGTTTTTCTGGTCCTGTATGCCAAGTTTGGTCCAATTCTGAGATAGTTGATCGAATCGCCGTTTTGCGGGCCCCACGATCCGATTTAACGGGCGATTTTGTGCACGGCTTGCCGAAATCTGACTCTGGACATACGATTGGGTTCGTATCAGAAAACCGAATCCGTAGACATGTAGTTTAACGACTTTAGAGACCGTTGACTCTGGTACACTTTTCGGTGCAAAGCAGGTCCAACGGCGGACATCGTTTTGGCCCGAAATTATCGTTTTGCCTCTGTGTCCATAATTGGACTTAAGGACAGACAACCCTAGCTAATTTGACTATTATAAGAACATTGGTAATGTCTATTTCAGCTTCCGGGGACTGTTGTACGAGTTTTGACTATTGGGGCACACTGATTGGTTTGGATTGTCGGTTTCACCAGCAAAGGACCACAGGCGAGTACAGTTTATTGTCTGTATTGCGATATTGATTTTCACTTTATTTCATTGATTGGCCATTGGTTATGTGATTATTTTCAATTATAAATTGTTGAGTCGGGAATGAGAAGTACCAAGGATGTGTGATCTGACCTTAGACCGTGTAGACCGTGTAGACCGTGTTTATTATTGCATTCATTTCTTGTAGACAGTGTAGACAGTGATTTATTTATTGCAAAGTAGACAGTATAGACATTGATTTATTTATTGCAAAGTAGACAGTGTAGACCGTGATTATTATTGCACTTAAACTGTGTAGTTCGTGATTATTATTCTGTAGACAGTGTTTCTTTATTGCAATATAAACTGTAGACCGTGTAACTGTAGACCGTATAACTGTAGACCGTGTAGACCGTGTCGCATAATTGTCCCGAGACCGATCACATATCAAAGGTACTTCTAACAGTTGGGGAAAGTATTTATGTCTATTTATTGCTATTGGTTTTTCGTATTTTATGTTTATTTTCAAAAACATGTAATTGATGTCTAATCTCTGTTGTATAGTCATTTTCTTTATTTGAAATTGCATTCAGTGAATTGTGCTCATTCCATTCCTGACTGGAAACCAACATTTTTCAGGTTAGTTGTGGATTCACTTAGCTTGGGGAGTGACGGAAATACTTGCAGACAAAAGCCTAGAGACTAGCTAGATAGTTGAGTTGTAGTCATTCATTTATTTGTACAAGTTTATATTTTTCTACAAATGTAAAACTTGTGATCATTGTAAGTTAAATTAATTGTGTGAATGAGCATTATTTATGATTTTGATCTTCATGGCCGTGACAGCGTTCTACCGCCGACACTGCGGCGTAGGCTGGCTTGGACACGTCTCGTATCCGTTTTAAAAAAAAAGGTACGGGTCGTGACATAGAGTCTTGGTCTACACCCAGTTCAATTGACGAGATTCGGAGCTTTCTGGGTTTGGCGGGCTACTATCGGAAGTTCGTCCAGGACTTCTTGCGAATTGCGGAGCCGATGACTAGACTCACCAGGAAGGACATGGAGTTCGTCTGGACTGAGGAGTGTCAGGCCGCCTTCGATGAGCTGAAGAAGAGGTTGACATCAGCTCCGATCTTGACATTACCGTCTGGGACCGGTTTTTTCTCAATCTACAGCGACGCTTCTGGCAGGGGTTTGGGTTGTGTTCTTCAGCAGCACGGAAAGGTGATTGCCTATGCATCTAGGCAGTTACGTCCTCATGAGAAGAACTACCGGACTCACGATCTGGAGTTGGCCGCTGTTATCTTTGCCTTGAAGTTGTGGAAACACTACTTGTATGGAGAACGAGTTGAGATCTTCACTGATCACAAGAGCTTGAAGTACGTGTTCACTCAGAAGGAGCTGAACATGCAGCAGAGACGTTGGCTCGAGCTGATGAAAGATTTCGATATCGCCTTGCAGTACCATCCAGGGAAGGCCAACGTAGTTGCAGATGCCTTGAGCAGGTATCCAGTAGCTATGTATCTGACGGCAGATCGTCATCTTTTGGCTGACCTGGACAGTTTGGGAATCGAGGTGATTATTCCGGGCATGGAGGTGCAGATGTGGGGCTTGCAGATTCAGTCTGAGTTGATGGACAGAGTCAGATCAGCACAGTATGATTATGTTGCCCTGAGGAGCATCAGGGAGCAGGTACGGGCAGGGTTGCTCGACGATTTCTCTATTGTCGAAGATGGGTCGCTGTGGTACGGTGCTAGACTGTGCGTTCCGAGTGGGGAGCTTCGGAAGAAGGTTCTTCAGAGACACATCGCTCTCAGTACTCTATACATCCTGGGGCCAACAAGATGTATAGAGATCTGAGGGAGCACGTTTGGTGGTACGGCATGAAGCGCGAGGTAGCTCAGTTTGTATCTCGCTGCTTGGTATGTCAGCAGGTGAAGGCCGAGAGGCAGAGGCCTGGTGGGTTGCTACAGCCACTACCCATTCCTGAGTGGAAGTGGGAGCACATCACCATAGACTTTGTGTCCGGACTTCCGCAATCTCCTGGAGGGAAAGACGCGATTTGGGTCATAGTTTATAGATTGACCAAATCGGCCAACTTCTTGCCTTTCAAGGTGGGGTTGTCTACGGAGAGGCTGGCAGAGCTGTACGTTCGTCAGATCGTACGATTGCATGGGGTTCCTGTGAGCATAGTTTTAGACCGGGATAGTCGTTTCACTTTCCACTTCTGGAGGAGTTTGCAGGCTAGCTTGGGCACCTCGCTTAAGTTTAGTACTGCTTATCATCCCCAGACAGACGGGCAGTCAGAGAGGACTATCCAGACTTTGGAGGATATGCTTCGTACGTGTGTGCTATATCTCGGGGGTTCTTGGGAGGACCATCTTCACCTGGTAGAGTTTGCTTAAAACGACAACTATCAGGCCAGTATAAAGATGTCGCCATTCGAGGCTCTATACGGACGGAGATGTCGTACTCCCTTGTCATAGGACGATGTTGGCGAGAGAGTGCTGCTTGGACCAGAGATGGTAGTAGATGCAGCTGAGAAGGTCAGGTTGATTAGAGACGGACTTCGGGTGGCTCAGGATAGGCAGCGGCATTGGGCAGATAGCTACCGGAGACCGTTAGATTTGAGGTTAGTTTCAGTTCCTGTTTGTGATGCTTGTGATTTTGTTTGTCCTGTGTGCTGAATTTGTTTTATGTCTAGGCTGGTGCTTTGGTGTTCCTGAAGATTTCTCCGACACGGGGCATGATTCGCTTTGGCGGAGACGGGAAGCTTAGTCCGCGCTACATCAGACCTTTCACTATCCTTGAGAGGGTCGGTGCAGTGGCCTATCGACTAGACTTGCCAACTACGCTAGAGGGGGTGCACAACGTGTTCCATGTGTCGCAGCTGAGGCAGTACGTGGCAGACCCCAGCCACGTATTGGACTATTCAGCGATCGAGGTGGGGCCTACTCTTTACTATCCAGAGCAGCCAGTGGAGATTCTGGATCGTAGGAAGAAGGTGCTCCGGAACCAGGTTATACCCTTGGTTCGTGTTGCATGGAGGCATCACTCTCCAGGTGAGTCTACCTGGGAGAGAGAGGACGACATGCGGGAGCATTTTTCTTATCTCTTCGAGCCTTGAGGTATAATTTTTATGTTTCTGCATGTGATTTCAGAGTATATTTGTTTTAATTTTGAGGACAAAATTTTTTAAGGTGGATAGATTTATCACCCCCAGTTTTCATGAACAGGGGTATTTTGGTCATTTTTCCACTTTAGAATTATTTTGGAAATATTTATTTATTTATGATATTATTTTGGGGTTATTTAAGTCGGGTTCGAATTTTAACTCAATCCGACTTGTATCGGGGACCCGGGGTAGTTGTGACTCTAGTGGGACCCACACATTAGTTAGGCATGGCCCACATGATATTATTTTTAGTTAGTGGTTAGACTAATTATTTATGATAGGGTTTAGTTCGATTAGAGATTTAATCATGACTAAAATAGCCTCAACCATTAACCCTTTTCTAATATTAATCCATTGATTAGTGGGAGGCCTTTTTAGACATTCTAGAAGGGGACACCTATCCATCTATGGCCGGCCACCTCAAGGGAGGATAGGCTTGAGCCTCTTTGATATTATCCATTCATTTTCTCTCTCTTGTTCTTCCCCAAATTTTAGAGAAGAACTCCAATTGATTTCTCCATCAAATCAATCCCTTTCACCCCCCAATCTTCTTCTTTCCTTCTCTACTCAAGTAAAGGAAGGAGCTAGCCAAGTTTGGGAGGATTCGGAGCTCGTTCGTGTCCATTTGGAGATTCCTACGTGTCGGTGTCGTATCGGGAGGGTTTTTCCTAGATTCGATCTACCGGGTGGTATAAATCTCTTCTCTACATCATTTCTTCATACATATAGGTGTATTTTTGACCCATAGGAACGACTCCCATGGTTGTGTCTCCACTTGTGTCCGTTTCGTGTCCATTAGGAGACTTCTAGGAGTGTCCTATGTGTAGTATTGTGTCCTAGTGGGAAATCCCTATTTTGGATACTTGTATTTTAACATATTTTGTGTGAATGATTTAATTAGATTTTAATCACAGATTTCATATTTTAGAGGGTTGTTCTTAATGAGTTTTTCAATGTATCATTTAGTATCATATTCTATTATCTATATGTATGTATATATATCAATGTTTATATATGTATATTAATGTCTATATATATATATATGTGTGTGTGTGTGTGTGTGTGTGTGTGTGTGTGTGTGTGTGTGTGTGTGTGTGTGTGTGTGTCTTATATATATGTGTTTATTGGTGTGTCAATTTTCCTATTTGTGGGTGTGGGGATTTCGGGCAATGAGGGTATGGAGAGAGTGGTGGAGTTGGTTTGGTGTGTGTGTATGTGTGTTAGTATTGAGAGAGTTAGAGAGGAATTAGAGAATGGGATTGAGAGGAATTTGAGAGATGAAGAGGGAGTGATTGAGTGATAGAAAGAAGGGGGAGAACCTGTTGTCAACACAGCAGCAGTAGGAGCATCAGTCCCCCCCACACAGGGGACTGATTTGGTAGAAAACAGTCCCCACACAGGGGACTGTTGAGAGCTGCAGTAGCAGCAGTTTGTAGGGGGAATTGGCCCCCTAGATGAGCTGCTTTAGCAGCAGGTATTTGGGAGTGGGCTGCCCATTTGGACAGCCCATAGGCCACTCATTTCAGGCCCTATAACAGCCCCCAAATTGACAGCCTTAGCAGCCCATTCCAGTCCACTAAGCAACCCTATAAATCAGCCCATGTTGACCCCTATGTGTGTGAACCTATATGTCAATATGTGAGCCTATATATCAATGTGTGTAAGCCTATAGGTGTGAACCTACATGTGTCCTATATGTGTCCTATATGTGAAACTATAAATGTGGTATTATGTGAGCCAATATTGTGAGTGAATGAGTGAGTGTTGGTGTGTGGGTGTTTAACTAGAAGTTAGAAAAATACATGGTAAGGTATTGTTGGGATAACCAACATGTGTCCTAAGATGGACTACATGTCTAGGAAACCCATATTTCTTGGTAGGTAAACCCTAGATAGGATAGTATCTAGCTACCCTAAGGAGCCTAGGCTAGTATCTTGAAGATTAGTGGGGTTTCCTTTGTAATGGACAAGGTATCGGGAATACCTTGTAAAGGGTAATGTAGGTAATTACCTAGAAGCTAAGGTAAGTGGTTTAGGGTTTAAGATATGGCTAGGATTGGGTTTCCTTGGTTGGTAATGGTCAGAAATAGTGCTCCTAGACTAGTTTTGACTTCGGTTGACCATTTTGACCAAAACTCAACAAAAGTCAACCGAGAGTCAAACTTAGCCTATAAGTGACTAGAATTGACCGAAACCAAACCAGAGTTGACCATTTGACTGAAAGTCAACAGTTGGTCAACATTAGACTAGTTTGACCTAGAGTTGACCAGGGTTGACCAGTTGACCAAAAGTCAACTGTAAGTCAACCTTTGATCCCGTTTGACCTAGTTTGACTTGGATTGACTCCCAGTGACCTAGTATGATCTAGTATGACCCAGTTTGACCCAGTTTGACGTAGATTGACCTAGTTTGACTTAGACTTGCATATCATGACTTAAATTAGTTTTCTTTTCATTATAAAACCCTGTTTGACTTATAATATCTCATTTTAGGTCCGTGATTACTCTGAGCGTCTGTTCACCTTATCAGCTCAGGACCACAGGCGAGTACAATCACTGATAGTTTTTATTGTCTTGATATTTACTATATCTGATTCAGTTGTAGTGTCTTACTTGATTCCCGACACGATGGTTCACGGACTAGTATACGTCGGATCCTGTCCTGAGATATTATTCCTGGACTTCTTGGTATATTGGTACGTGATATTTCGTGTTTCGTGTACTTATATAGACATCAATTTAGGAGTAGGCTGCCCCCCTGCTTTTGAATCCCGTGTCATGACGTGCCATGTCCGGATCCATGATACTATTCGGGGATGGAGGAATTATTAGGGGTTATGTGATCAAAGCCTCTTGTCACTATTTTGCTTGTGCCACTCTCACCTCACGTAGGGTGTAGCAGATTCCTCCGTGTGCTTGTTATCCAGGTTGGCCGGCATGACTTTTCGTAAGATTTTCGTGTGATTGTCGGGCCAAGTGGACAACCTGTCTTGTTACTTACCTAAAGCCGATCACATATCGCTCTTATAATTCAAGTCACATTTTATATTTATTTGTCGTATCTTATATCCTGCTCAGTTCTACTTTCAGTACTTTTCTCACCATGTTATGATATTCATTTACTCATATGTTCTACATGCTTTTATGCTATACCTTGATTGGAGACTAAGTTCTGTTCGGGAGAAGGGTTACAACCCCGGTCCTTGTTTGGTTTAAGGGTTGTAACTCAGCTTTCGAATGGTTCCCAAGTCATCATATATCTTTGTCTTGTATTTCATTATACTGTCTCTTATAGAATTTGTCAATTCATATGGAACTGCTGTTAGTGTTTGTACTTGCTCATTTTTCTGACAGGATATCGTTGATATATTACAGATGATTCTGAGACAGATTGCCCGACCTATTATGTGGATGGGTTAGATGGAGTAGACCTGGACCGTGGCTTGATAGTAGAGCCACTAGACTTTGTACACCCAGAGTAGTGTAGCTTAGTTAGGTTTGCCTGGACTGCGATCCAGCTAGTACTTTCAGATTGTAGTATTTTATATTATATTCTGTGACTCTGTGATGTTGTATATAGCTTTGGGCTTGTGTGGATCTTGAACTTATTTTCTGTTTTCATCTATCATATTTCCCTTCTATGCTATCTACCTTAGTTTTATTTTGTGGTTGAGACTGTATTGCTATATCACCTCCATTCGGAGTGTATATACTGTACAGGTACCTTTTTACTGTTAGTCGTAGTATTTACAAACCTTATATACAGCGTTCTACCACCGATTCTGTGGTGTAGGCTGGACATAACCACGTGCTCGTGCCCCTCATCAGGGTGCGGGTCGTGATACGTTTTTGTGGTGGCCCATGCAGGTCAGTGTCGCAATTAGTGCGATCTCGTAATGGTGCTCGACTTAGAGTACTAATTACGGGCCTGTAATTAGGACGTAGGATCTAGGGTATGATAGGAGTTACTCGATCACATTTTAGGAATTTTTTGATCTTTTGATTACCTTGACAACTCTTTTGCATTGAATTTAATTGTCCTTCTTTGAAATTCCCTATCATGTGCCATATTGATTTCTTGTTTCAATCTATCCTCAAGATGACGATTACTCGCTCTCAGGCAGCAGGATCTAGTGCTGTTCCGGAGAGGCCCGATCCGGCTGGACTTCCACCTCCGGCTGCGGGAGCTGCAGTTGAGGGAGATGCCACCTCAGTTCCTGCCCCTCAGGCGGGAGTAGCAGCGACGGTTCCAGGAGGTCTTCCACCTCCAGCAGCAGAACCGTCTATAGTCATTCCTGATACTCTTCCACCGCCGCCTCCATTACCGACTGATACTCAGCAGATGATGGCCCTTCTGCAGCAGATGTTGCAGACCCAGAGAGCACAGGCAGAGGTGTAACGACAGAGCGTGGAGAACTTCCATCAGCTGGCGATGGCAGCAATAGAGAGGGGTGTACCGGGTACAGTTCAGGGTGCCCCAGTTTAGCAGCAGGGTCAGAGGAGGCCTGGCACACACCTAGATTTCAGGAAGATGAACTCGAAGGAGTTCAAGGGTACCGAGGGTATCCTGTACGCAGATGACTGGTTGGAGGATGTTCAGCGGAGCCTGGAGTTAGCAGAGGTCCCGAAAAGGCTTTAGGTGACGTCTGCAGCGAGCCAGTTTTTTGATATAGCGCTGACTTGGTTTCGTACGGATCCTCGTGCGTCGGTGAGGGGTTTGACTTGGGAGAGCTTCAGGAGGCTCTTTAAGGAGAAGTTTTACCCCGATGTGGCTTTGACAGCTTTGGAGGGACAGTTCGTCGGGTTGGTGCTGGGGAACTCGTCGTTAGACGAGTACGCAGCGGAGTTCTTCCGCCTGAGTAGGTTTGCACCAGGTCTGATCCAGGATGAGGGGTACAAGTCCCGCAAGTTCCGGAGGGGTCTTATACATGCAGTTCGCACTCGTACTTCTGGGCGATGCGCTGCGACATTCGAGCAGATTCTGATGGAGGTGCAGATCGCAGAGGAGGACTTCGGCCTCAAGCCGAAGCGGAGAAGCGATGTTCTAGGGGCGAGCTTGAGTGCGGGGCCGACGAAGCGCCCTCATTTCCAATAGAGGCAGATTCAGCAGCAGCCTCAGTTACAGTTTCAGCAGGCACCAGCGCGTGCCCACCAGCACCAGGGATAGGGCTAGAGACAGACTACTCCGTGCGGCTTCTATGGGAAGCCGGGGCACACTCGAGAGGCCTGTAGGAAGAGGTTGGGCGTCTGTCTATACTGTGGGACGTCCGACCACTTGCTGAGGGATTGCCATCTTCGTGGAGCCCGAGGAGGTCAGGACAGAGTACAGCAGGCTAGAGGACCAGCAGTTCAGCAGAGAGGTCCTCCACTTCAGACCCAGCAGCAGCGCTTTGTACAGCACCAGAGGGGAGCACCTGTGGGCAGAGTGTTCGCCTTGACAGCAGAGGTGAAGGCAGAGCCAATGGGTGATATTGTGGCAGGTCACGTTCTCCTTGATTCATTCCCTGCTTTTACCTTGTTTGATTTCGGTGCCACTCATAGTTTGTGTCTGTTTCCTTTGCTCTGAGACACAACATTATTGCTAAATATATGGGTAGGACTTGCAAGATATTGACCGGGGGAGGCATCATCCTGGTTAACAATATCTGCAAGGGGCAGAGAGTTATTTTAGGAGGCCGGGATTTGAGTGCGTGCTTGTTCGTAATGCCTCTTCCGAGGTACGACGTGGTACTCAGAATGGATTGGTTGAGCATGCACCATGCTAGTATAGACTGTAGAGGAGGTAGGTTCTGTTTAGACCGCCGGGGGAGCCAGAGATTGTGTTTGCCAGGGGAGCAGCTGAGCCGGAAGATGGGTTCTGTAGAGCTTTGCTGGCAGGGTAGGCATTGCTGTATCGATTAATAGCTGATTTCATGGATGTTTTTCCTGAGGAGTTGCCTGGGATGCCGCCAGATAGAGACATTGAGTTCTCTATAGACTTAGTACAGGGCGCTGAGCCTATTTCACAGCACGTCTATAGGGTCAACAACAGCGAGTTGGCAGAGGTAAAGAAGCAAGTCGACGAGCTACAGGACAAGGGATTCATCAGATCCAGTTCATCACCTTGGGGAGCGCCAGTTCTGTTTGTACCTGTAACGCCCCAGTCCCAAAATACGTTAGACTAGGTACATAGACATGCCAGCTGTATATATACGAAGTATACTCCAATATATGGAAACTGTATGTATACATAAGCTGTAAAATGCAGTAAACCAAGAGTAATCTAATCTCATCCACAAATGAAGAATAAAAGATATCATATAATCAACTGTAATAAGTCTTTGTACAATACGTTGGGCGGAGACAAATCCACTACCAATAAGTAAGAAAAAATATACATGGAAACGGAAATGAATTGGCGGGAGTACCAAAGGAAGACCCAAGACACGTCATCTCCGAATGAATAGAGAAGATCGTGACCTAGGCTAGAACACCTGCAATATCGCATAAGAACACACCTGGAGAGATAACCAGGTCCTCAGAGGGACGTAATAAGATACAATAAACATGCCATATAAATACTGAATATAAAATATGCCACAAACAAAAGTAAGTGACAAGACAACAATGAGGTACTCTAACCATACTAAAGTAAACATGCAGTTAACAAACCTTTCGTCGCATGAGCCCTGGCTGTAAATGGGATCTGGTATAGTCCCCACTTGGGCACCAGTGACCACAGCGCATGACGTTCAAAAACGACAGTAGCAAACCTGAGAGGCTCAACATACCCGTATCTCCAGCGGAGCTTCCGGGTTACAAGGGAAGTGCAATCGAAGCCCATACGACAAGGAAATGTTCTCCCCACCCAATGTACCTATCATGTCACATCCACGACCATGTAACACTACTAACCGTCAAGTCTTCTAATATACAACTATTGACAGTTAGACCTAACACATGCGCACTGGGGATCAGCCAACACGCAAGGACCTCTACATGCTACTCATCTCACACATCCTCATGGAACAACTATGTCAAGGTATATGCAATACACTACAAACGGTAGTCTCTTAACTCTAAGTCCATATGCAACCAAAGGATAATAACAAAGTACAGCTAATATCACTGAGCAGTCAGTAAATCAAGAACTGTAAAAACTGAAAATAAATGAACAGTGATATATAATAAAATACAAACTGAATATAAACAGTATAATGGCAAGGTATCTTGCCTGAGGTTATGTGCAAAAGAGAATAATTCAGTAGCTCGAACAGACAAATAAACGAAGCAAGAAAAGCTAAATTCCGCAGATGACTCCGGATGCTGCAACAAACATCACGAACGAGTTTGGAATAAAAGATATGCCTAGGAAATGCATGTCCAAAAGTTAAATTCTGGAATAGGAGCAAAATCGTAATTTTGGGTCAAAACGATGTCCGCCGTTGGACCCGCTTTGCACCGAAATGCGTGCCAATATCTACGGTCTCTAAAGTCTTCAAACTATATGTCTACGAATTTATTTTGATGAGACGAACCCAACGGTATGTCCAATTTTGGATTCCGATGAGCCGTGCACAAAATCGCTCGTTGAATGGGATTGTGGGCCCGCCAAAATAGCGTCCCGATCAACGGTCTCAGAATCGGACCAAACTTGGCTCACAGGACCATAAAAATATTTTGAGTCCAATGGCGCAAGTTTCATCGCGATTTGATGAGTGTACACGAAGTTGTGACTTAATTTGCAAAGGGTCGATACGGGGGTATCTCGACGAATACGCACTGATTTCGTCGCGCACATGCAACGAAATCGGGTTTCGTCAGCTCCCACACGTCGACAACATCCATACGCGCCTTTCGATGCGTATAGTGCGCGACCACATCGCCCGGTTTGTCGGGGCGCACGCCGTATCGGGTGTTTTTCTACTTTTTGAAAACAGAATTTATAATTTTTCGTGAAACTTTAACAACGTGTAACTTTTTACACACTAGATGAAAAGTGAATCCAGAATGTGCGTTACAATCTCGGTTATGTTGTCTTTGACTGTCTTCAATTAGTTTTTACAAAATCCTATTGTACAGAAAGAAAAGTGACCGACAAGTTGGTGTTTTAAAACAGTTTTTAATATTCCAGAAAAGTGGTTTTTCTCTAACTTTGCCTCGATTTTTTGAGCAAGTTGGATGGCCATGTCAAAATCCACCTAGAGGATCTCGAAGAGGATCATGTGGATTTTCTACACGAATTTACGGATCTAAAAACGGAGTTAAAATGAGAGAGATATCGATCGGGGAAGTGGGATACCTTAAAGTGGGAATCTGTTGATGTTGTTGTCGTTTGTTGTTGGTGGTGGTGTTTGCCGTGGCGACCGCGAGGCGGGGCTGCTGTGGCTGGACGCGGAGGTGCTCGCCGGAACGAGGGGTGAGCGGAGGAGAGAGGAGGAAGGAAGGTGGAGGAAGAGATTAGGAGGAGAAAGGAAATTAGGTCATATATATATTTATATATATATATATATATGTATGTATATATATATTAAAGGGGAAGGGGGTCGGCTCATATGCTGCTGCTAATGGTGTTGGTTTCTTTGTAAAGGGGGTGGGGTCGGCCATAAGCTAATTGCTTGTAAGGGGGTTCGGCCCTTTAGTTGCAGCTTCTGCTGCTATTCCTTGCACGCATGTGTATGTGTGGGTAGTCGGGTGGGGCCGACCACCCATTAACTTATATTTTTTTTCTAAATCTTTTTAAATCCAAAAGCTTAATCATTATATGCATGTATCTATACAAATATATATCCATATATTCACCATAAAATCTTCAAAATAAATTAAAATAAAAAGTAATATTATCCATCCATATATCAAATGTATTTAAAGATATTTATATATATACAAATTCAATTGACCATAAATAGGACAACAAATATTAATGATATCTAATAGTAATGAATATGTATATTAATCACCATAAAAATAACTTTAAAAATATAAAATAACAAAAATAGTCCTATTGTGGTTTTTGGTGAACTTATACCACACACCTTTTCCGAGTTCAAAAATTATACAACGGGTTGCAAAATATAATAATTAAATATAAAAAATAATTGCATAAATTTATTTTTAAGTCTAATAAAATAATAATAATAATAATAATAATAATTTAGGGATTTTACATCCTACCCAACTTACAAGAATTTTGTCCTCGAAATTAAAAATAAGTAGGGGGTTGAGAAGGTCACATGGGTATATCGATGAGGAATCATCGATTCACAATGCTCAACAAAACATGAATTAGAAAATCGTGATTTAGATAGATACAAAAAGAATCATGGATATGGCTAATTAATGCAAGAATGAAAATGATCAGGGGTTTTAAGTAGATCAAGATAAAACACGAGTTTAAAGAATAGAAAAGAATCGAGTAGATTAAGGGAAAAAATAATTTAGAGACTTAAGAGAGATGGTTCCTTGAGAATAGTTGTATATTGGTCGTCCAGGTTGAGGGCATGATTAAGAGAACGATTTGAATCATCATCAAGTATCAAGAATTGATTAGAAGGTCGCGATAGTAGATATGGAATCGACGAGTAGTTCAAAACGAGGATATAGCCACATGAGTCGGTCGGTGGCTATCTACATTTGTGTATAATTAACCAATTGGGCAACCAAGGATGATACCTTGAGTCTATCTTAGCAAGTACAGTACCTTGTCTTTTCAAAACAAGTAAAAGACAAGAACAACAAAGGTTTCAAAGACGGTGTGATTGAGTACGAAGGCGGGGATCATGGTCGACAAAAATAATTCAAAAGGGAATTGCCAAGGCTGTCACGATGAGACTCTAAGGCAAGTTTACTATGTCTTCATCCACGTAGAATAATATGTGATAAGCGAACCAAAGTGCAATAGGTTGATCAGACCATCATGCATTGGTTCTAATTAGACAATATGTTAGTGGGTGCACCCAATAAAATATGTTATGATCAAGCTTGATAACGAAATAAGCTTGCAAAACTGAAGCTACATTAGCAGCATGAGATAGTCAAAATATGAGCAAGGGAGGTACTGATGAAGGAAGTTTTTAAATAGTCCAAGATCTTTTAAAATCAAGGCTCGCCTGAAGTTTGGGCCTATACAGTTGTCCTAGTATTTCTTTATTTATGGCTTGGTAGACTAGATAAGGTTGGGTCCTCTGAATTTAGTCTAAGTGAACTTACCAACGTGGTTCACAAGGAAAAGGTTTGTTAGGTGGTGAGGTATTCTACCCAACTTACAAGAGTTAAGCTAGTAGTGTGATGGGACAATGGGTCAAGCAATCAAGATAAAGAACAAATTTAAGCATTTAAGGAATTAAGTAGAACAAAATCATATATCGGTCGAAAGAATTGAGTCGAGATGGAATCCCTATCCGTGGTCAAAAATATATCGGTATCCTGGTAAAGGTTATAGTTTGGCCATTTTGACCATAAGGTCATATCAAGAAATAGAGTACAAGAAGATGGATTTTGGTGGGACATGATATATCTACAGGAAGGCGGGCTCGTCTAGGTCTTACATATGAAATTTATTGGAAGGAAAAGTCTAGTGTTGTACCCCAAATATCCAAGTCACGGTAAGGGACGTCAAAAGATCAAAAATAGAAGGTGGGAGTTTACGAGGTGATAATTAATGCACAAAATAAAGAAGATCAAGTTAAACCATGAAATAAAATTAATTAAAGAATCCAGTAAAAATAATTTAGGAACACAATTCCGGAGAGAAGATAGTCTTCTAGATGAATACAGTTGAGGAACCATTAGATCATTATTCAAATTACAAATGGGTTAGGAGGTCGCAATTAAAAGATCTGGAATTGAAGGAAGGTCGAGTAAGTCAAGGTGGAAATACAGTCACATAGCTTGGTAGATGACTAACAATACTTGTGTACATACTACTATCATGGTCATGAGTGATATGGCAGTTTAGTGTGGAATACTGTGGAATTCATCCATCTTATTTGGACTCTCTTGGTTGTCCACCATTAAAATTTTGCTCAAATTTTTTCCAAAAGTCTCTAAATAAAATTTTCAAAAATAACCACCCAAAATCTGTATTCACTGCAAGTCGTTCAATTTAATCATGACCAAAATTAAATCACTTTCATAAATCTCAAAGCAAACTTTATCACGTTACTACTAACCTTTTCCAAAATTAACGTTTAAATTCAACTATTTAACTCAAGAGTTCATAATTTACGAATCCATAAAAATTTCACAATCAATCAAAAATTTAACACTCTAAAATTTTCCAATAACTCATAATAAAAATCTTAGCATATTAAAAGCAATCTCAAAAAATTAAGCTCAATGCTCTCATCAATTTTAACTTCTATTCATGCTAAGTTTTTCCAACAAAATCACAACTTTTAAATGGTAACTTCCTTTAATCAATCAAAATAACTTTCCATCACATCCTTTGAAATTCTCCCAAATTTTTTAATATTAGCAATCCCTCATTAAACTAAATTTTCAAATAATCTTATCAGTCAAAATCTTTTTTTACCAAAATCTAAATAGATTTGTAAATCCTCAATCATAGGACACCATTTAAAATAAAAATTTCTCAAAAATTATTTTCATAACATTCAAATATTTTAAACCAAAATTTACCGTCATTACTTCCACTTAAAATTCAAAATTTAATAAACACGGAAATCGCAAGTTGTACAACTCAAATTTAAATAATTCCTATGGCCATTTTTAAAAGCTAAGATCATTTTCAAACCAAATTTATAACTGTTCAAAGGTGTATAACTATAATACAATAAATCATAAACATCAAAACTCGAAAATCAAATAAATTTTATATTTGTTCAAAGATGTATATCTATCACCCAAAACTCATAAATATCACAACTCGAAAAGCAAATCAATTTTATACTTGTGCAAGGATGTATAACTATAATCCAATAAATCATAAATATCAAATCTTGAAAATCAGTCAATTTCTTAAACCAAGTATGAAATTTTATAAATCCTCTGGTGTTTACTATTTAGAAATCTCAAGGTTAAAACTTTCCGTGGTAATATCCTACTTTACCAATTACTAATCATTAAATCACACTAAAAAGCCTTTTTAACTCAATTAGAGTCTTGAATGTATTCTAATTGCCAATATGACCATTCTAGCCATGTGTTTGACCTATGAGCGTATACTAGTGTAGTCATCTTCCTTGTTGACACTAAGCACGAAAATAAGAATCAATGGTAGAAAGGAATCAAGAAAGATGCAGTTCAAGGAGGTCGAACAAGAGTTCAGAATTTGAAGCCAAGGGAAGAGGTCAAGCTGTATGAATGAGATTCCTAGATTCTAATCCTATGTTGCAGGCTCACATCGATACAATTACGTAACCGAAGTGACAAACTCGACCTGCATGGGCCACCACAAAAACATGTAACACCCCAGTCCCAAAATACGTAGGACTAGGTACATAGACATGCCAGCTGTATACATATGAAGTATACTCCAATATATGGAAACTCGTATGTATACATAAGTTGTAAAATACAGTAAACCAAGAGTAATCTAATCTCATCCACAAATGAAGAATAAAAGATATCATATAATCAACTGTAATAAGTCTTTGTATAATACGTTGGGCGAAGACAAATCTACTACCAACAAGTAAGGAAAAATATACATGGAAACGAAAATAAATTGGCAGGAGTAGCAAAGGAAGACCCAAGACACGTCATCTCCAAATGAATAGAGAAGATCGCGACCTCGGCTAGAACACCTGCAATATCACATAAGCACACACCTGGAGAGATAACCAGGTCCTCAGAGGGACGTAACAAGATACAATAAACATGTCATATAAATACTGAATATAAAATATGCCACAAGCAAAAGTAAGTGACAAGACAACAATAAGGAACTCTAACCTAAAGTGAACATGCAGTTAAGAACAAACCTTTCGTCGCATGAGCCTTGGCTGTAAATAGGATCTGGTATAGTCCCCACTTGGGCACCAGTGACCACAGCGCATGACGTTCAAAAATGACAGTGGCAAACCTGAGAGGCTCAACATACCCGTATCTCCAGCGGAGCTTCCGGGTTACAAGGGAAGTACAATCGAAGCCCATACGACAAGGAAATGTTCTCCCCACCCAATGTACCTATCATGTCGCATCCACGACCATATAACACTACTAACCGTCAAGTCTTCTAATATACAACTATTGACAGTTAGACCTAACGCATGCGCACTGGGGATCAGCCAACACGCAAGGACCTCTACATGCTACTCATCTCACATATTATTGTGGTACAGCTGTGTCAAGGTATATGTAATACACTACAAACGGTAATCTCTTAACTCTAAGTCCATATGCAACCAAAGGATAATAACAAAGTACAGCTAATATCACTGAGCAGTCAGTAAATCAAGAACTGTAAAAACTAAAAATAAATGAACAGCGATATATAATAAAATGCAAACTAAATATAAATAGTATAATGGCAAGGTATCTTGCCTGAGGTTATGTGCAAAAGAGAATAATCCAGTAGCTCGAACAGACAAATAAACGAAGCAAAAAAAGCCAAATCCCGCAGATGACTTCAGATGCTGTAACAAACATAACGAACGAGTTTGGAATAAAAGATATGCCTAGAAAATGTCTGTCCAAAAGTTAAATTCTGGAACAGGGGCAAAATCATAATTTCGGGCCAAAACAATGTCCGCCGTTGGACCCACTTTGTACCGAAATACGTGCCAATATCTACGGTCTCTAAAGTTATCAAACTACATGTCTACGGATTTGTTTTGATGAGACAAACCCAACGGTATGTCCAATTTTGGATTCTGATGAGTCGTGCACAAAATTGCCCGTTGAGTGGGATTGTGGGCCCGCCAAAATAGCGTCCCGATCAACGGTCTCAGAATCGGGCCAAACTTGGTTCACAGGACCAGAAAAATATTTTGAGTCCAATGGCTCAAGTTTCATCACGATTTGATTAGTGTACACGAAGTTGTGACTTAATTTGTAAAGGGTCGATACGGGGGTATCTCGACGGATACGCACTGATTTCATCGCGCACATACAACGAAATCGGGTTCCGTCAGTTCCCACACATCGACAACATCCATATGCGCCTTTCGATGCATATAGTGCGCAACCACGTCGCACGGTTTGTCGGGGCGCACGCCGTATCGGGTGTTTTTCTACTTTTTGAAAACAGAATTTATAATTTTTCGTGAAACTTTAACAACATATAACTTTTTACACACTGGATGAAAAGTGAATCCAGAAGGTGCATTACAATCTCGGTTATGTTGTATTTGACTATCTTCAATTAGTTTTTACAAAATCCTATTGTACAGAAAGAAAAGTGGCCGACAAGTTGGTGTTTTAAAACAGTTTTTAATATTCCAGAAAAGTGGTTTTTCTCTAACTTCGCCTCAATTTTTCAAGCAAGTTGGATGGCCATGTCAAAATCCACCTGGAGGATCTCGAAGAGGGTCATGTGGGTTTTCTACACGAATTTACGGATCTAAAAACGGAGTTAAAATGAGAGAGATATCGATCGAGGAAGTGGGATACCTTAAAGTGGGAATCTGTTGATGTTGTTGTCGTTTGTTGTTGGTGGTGGTGTTTGTCGTGGCGACCGCGAGGCAGGGCTGCTGTGGCTGGGCGCGGAGGTGCTCGTCGGGACGAGGGGTGAGCGGAGGAGAGAGGAGGAAGGAAGGTGGAGGAAGAGATTATGAGGAGAAAGGAAATTAGGTCATATATATATATGTATTTATATATATATATTAAAGGGGGAAGGGGGTCGGCTCATATGCTGCTGCTAATGGTGTTGGTTTCTTTGTAAAGGGGGTGGGGTCGGCCACAAGCTAATTGCTTGTAAGGGGGTTCGGCCCTTTAGTTTCAGCTGCTGCTGCTATTCCTTGTACGCATGTGTATGTGTGGGTGGTCGGGTGGGGCCGACCACCCATTAACTTATATATTTTTTTTTCTAAATCTTTTTAAATCCAAAAGCTTAATCATTATATGCACGTATCTATACAAATATATATCCATATATTCACCATAAAATCTTCAAAAAATTTAAAATAAAAAGTAATATTATCCATCCATATATAAAATGTATTTAAAGATATATATATATATATATATACAAATTCAATTGACCATAAATAGGACAACAAATATTAATGATATCTAATAGTAATGAATATGTATATTAATCACCATAAAAATAACTTTAAAAATATAAAATAACAAAAATAGTCCTATTGTGGTTTTTGGTGAACTTATAACACACACCTTTTTCGAGTTCAAAAATTGTACAACGGGTTGCAAAATATAATAATTAAATAAAAAAACAATAATTGCATAAATTCATTTTTAAGTCTAATAAAATAATAAAAATAATAATAAAAATTTAGGGATTTTAGAATACCGAAGAAGGATGGTACGATACGCATGTGTATCGATTACAGGGCGCTCAACAACCTCACTATCAAGAACAAGTACCCGTTGCCGAGGATTGACGACTTGTTTGATCAGTTGAGCGGCGCGAAGGTGTTTTCGAAGATAGACCTGAGGTCCGGTTATCATCAGCTGAAGGTGAAGCGGGAAGACGTTCCGAAGACGGCTTTTCGGACTCGGTACGGCCAGTACGAGTTCACTGTCATACCATTTGGGTTGACCAACTCCCCAGCAGTGTTCATGAACTTGATGAACAAGATATTCCTTTAGTACCTTGACAAGTTCATGGTGGTCTTCATAGATGACATCTTAGTCTACTTGAAGACGCCGGAGGAGCACGAGGAGCACCTAAGGATTGTGCTCGAGACTCTGAGGAAGGAGCAGTTATACGGGAAGCTTTTGAAGTGCTAGTTCTTCCTGGACCAGGTCGAGTTCTTGGGTCATGTTGTGACCGAGCACGGGATCTCAGTGGACCAGAAGAAGATTGCTGCGGTAGAGTCTTGGTCTACACCCAGTTCAGTTGCCGAGATTCGGAGCTTTTTGGATTTGGCGGGCTACTATCGGAAGTTCGTCCAGGACTTCTCGCAGATTATGAAGCCGATGACTAGACTCACCAGGAAGGACGTGGAGTTCGTCTGGATTGAGGAGTGCCAGGCCACCTTCGATGAGCTGAAGAAGAGGTTGACATCAGCTCTGATCTTGACATTACCGTCTGGGACCAGTGGTTTCTCGATCTACAGCGACGCTTCTGGCAGGGGTTTGGGTTGTGTTCTTCAGCAGCACGGGAAGGTGATTGCCTATGCATCTAGGCAGTTACGTCCTCATAAGAAGAACTACCTGACTCACGATCTGGAGTTGGCCGCTGTTATCTTTGCCTTGAAGTTGTGGAAACACTACTTGTATGGAGAGCGGATTGAGATCTTCACTGATCACAAGAGCTTAAAGTACGTGTTCACTCAGAAGGAGCTGAACATGCGGCAGAGACGTTGGCTCGAGCTGATGAAGGATTTCGATATTGCCTTGCAGTACCATCCAGGAAAGGCCAACGTAGTTGCAGATGCCTTGAGCAGGTATCCAGTAGCTATGTATCTGACGGCTCGTCATCTTTTGGCTGACTTGGACAGTTTGGGAATCGAAGTGATTATTTCGGGCATGGAGGTACAGATGTAGGGCTTGCAGATTCAGTCTGAGTTGATGGACAGAGTCAGATAAGTACAGTATGATGATGTTGCCCTGAGGAGCATCAGGGAGCAGGTGTGGGCAGGGTTGTTCGACGATTTCTCTATTGTCGAAGATGGGTTGCTGCGGTACGGTGCTAGACTGTACATTCCGAGTGGGGAGCTTCGGGAGGAGGTTCTTCAGGAGGCACATCGCTCTCAGTACTCTATGCATCTTGGGGCCAACAAGATGTACAGAGATCTGAAGAAGCACTTTTGGTGGTACGGCATGAAGCGCGAGGTAGCTCAGTTTGTATCTCGCTGCTTGATATGTCAGCAGGTGAAGGCCGAGAGGCAGAGGCCTGGTGGGTTGCTACAGCCACTACCCATTCCTGAGTGGAAGTGGGAGCAATCACCATGGACTTTGTGTCCGGACTTCCGCGATCTCCTGGAGGGAAAGACGCGATTTGGGTCATAGTTGATAAATTGACCAAATCGATCCACTTCTTGCCTTTCAAGGTGGGGTTGTCTACGGAGAGGCTGGCAGAGCTGTACGTTCGTCAGATCGTGCGATTGCATGGGGTTCCTGTGAGCATAGTTTCAGACCAGGATAGTCGTTTCACTTCCCACTTTTGAAGGAGTTTGCAGGTTAGCTTGGGCACCTCGCTCAAGTTTAGTACCGCTTATCATCTCCAGACAGACGGGCAGTCAGAGAGGACTATCCAGACTTTAGAGGATATGCTTCGCACGTGTGTGCTAGATCTCGGGGGTTCTTGGGAGGACCATCTTCACCTGGTAGAGTTTGCTTACAACAACAGCTATCAGGCCAGTATAGAGATGTCGCCATTCGAGGCTCTATACGGACGAAGATGACGTACTCCCTTATCATGGGACGATGTTGGCGAGAGAGTGCTGCTTGGATCGGAGATGGTAGTGGATGCAGCTGAGAAGGTCAGGTTGATTAGAGACAGACTTCGGGTGGCTCAGGATAGGCAGCGGCATTGGGCCGATAGCCACCGGAGACCGTTAGAGTTCGAGGTTAGTTTCAGTTCCTGTTTGTGATGCTTGTGATTTTGTTTGTCCTGTGTGCCGAGTTTGTTTTATGTCTAGGCTGGTGCTTTGGTGTTCCTGAAGATTTCTCCAACACGGGACACGATTCGCTTTGGCGGAGACGGAAAGCTTAGTCCGCGCTACATCGGACCTTTCACTATCCTTGAGAGGGTCGGTGCAGTGGTCTATCGACTAGACTTGCCACCTACGCTAGAGGAGGTGTACAACGTGTTCCATGTGTCGCAGCTGAGGCGGTACGTGGCAGACCCCAGCCACGTATTGGACTATTCAGCGATCGAGGTGGGGCCTACTCTTCACTATCCAGAGCAGCCAGTGGAGATTCTGGATCGTAGGGAGAAGGTGCTCCGGAACCAGGTTATACCCTTGGTTCGTGTTGCATGGAGGCATCACTCTCCAGGTGAGTCTACCTGGGAGAGAGAGGACGACATGCGGGAGCGTTTTCCTTATCTCTTCGAGCCCTGAGGTATAATTTTTATGTTTCTGCATGTGATTTCAGAGTATGTTTGTTTTAATTTTGAGGACAATTTTTTTAAGATGGATAGATTTATCACCCCCAGTTTTCATGAACAGGGGTATTTTGGTCATTTTTCCACTTTAGAATTATTTTGGAATTATTTATTTATTTATGATATTATTTTGGGGTTATTTAAGTCGGGTTCGTATTTCAACTCAATCCAACTTGTATCGGGGACCCGGGGTAGTTGTGACTCTAGTGGAACCCACACATTAGTTAGACATGGCCCACATGATATTATTTTTAGTTAGTGGTTAGACTAATTATTTATGATAGTGTTTAGTTAGATTAGAGATTTAATCATGACTAAAATAGCCTCAACCATTAACCTTTTACTAATATTAATCCATCGATTAGTGGGAGGGCTTTTTAGACATTCTAGAAGGGGACACCTATCCATCTATGGCCGACCACCTCAAGGGAGGATAGGCTTGAGCCTCTTTGATATTATCCATTCATTTTCTCTCTCTTGTTCTTCCCTAAATTTTAGAGAAGAACTCCTATTGATTTCTCCATCAAATCAATCCCTTTTACCACCCAATCTTCTTCTTTCCTTCTCTACTCAAGCAAAGGAAGGAGCTAGCCAAGTTTGGGAGGATTCGGAGCTCGTTCGTGTCCATTTGGAGATTCCTACGTGTCGGTGTCGTATCGGGATGTTTTTCCTAGATTCGATCTACCGGGAGGTATAAATCTCTTCTCCACATCATTTCTTCATACATATAGGTGTATTTTGGATCCATAGGAATGACCCCCATGGTTGTGTCTCCATTTGTGTCCGTTTTGTGTCCATTTGGAGACTTCTAGGAGTGTCCTATGTGTAGTATTGTGTCCTAGTGGGAAATCTCTATTTTGGACACATGTATTTTAACATATTTTGTGTGAATGATTTAATTAGATTTTAATCACAGATTTCATATTTTAGAGGGTTGTTCTTAATGTGTTTTTCAATGTATCATTTAGTATCATATTCTATTATCTATATGTATATATATATATATCAATGGTTATATATGTATATTAATGTCTCTATATATATGTATATTAATGTATATATGTATGTATATATATCAATGGTTATATATGTATATTAATGTCTATATATATATATATATATATATATATATATATATATATATATATATATATATATATATATATATATATATATATATATATATATATATATATATGTTGTGTCTTATATATATGTGTTTATTGGTGTGTCAATTTTCCTATTTATAGGTGTGGGGATTTCGGGCAAGGAGGGTATGGAGAGAGTGGTAGAGTTGGTTTGGTGTGTGTGTATGTGTGTTGGTATTGAGAGAGTTAGAGAGGAATTAGAGAATAGGATTGAGAGGAATTTGAGAGATGAAGAGGGAGTGATTGAGTGACAGAAAGAAGGGGAGAACCTGCTATCAACACAGCAGCAGTAGGAGCATCAGTCCCCCCTACACAGGGGACTAATTTGGTAGGAAACAGTCCCCACACAGGTGACTGTTGAGAGCTGCAGTAACAGCAGTTTGTAGGGGGAATTGGCCCCCCTAGATGAGCTGCTTTAGCAGCAGGTATTTGGGAGTGGGCTGCCCATTTGGACAGCCCATAGGCTACTCATTTCAGGCCCTATAACAGCCCCCAAATTGACAGCCTTAGCAGCCCATTCCAGTCCACTAAGCAACCCTATAAATCAGCCCATGTTGACCCCTATATGTGTGAACCTATATGTCTATATGTGAGCCTATATATCAATGTGTGTAAGCCTATAGGTGTGAACCTACATGTGTCCTATATGTGTCCTATATGTGAACCTATAAGTATGGTATTATGTGAGCCAATATTGTGAGTGAATGAGTGAGTGTTGGTGTGTGGGTGTTTAACTAGAAGTTAGAAAAATACATGGTAAGGTAATGTTGGGATAACCAACATGTGTCCTAAGATGGACTACATGTCTAGGAAACCCATATTTCTTGGTAGGTAAACCCTAGATAGGATAGTATCTAGCTACCCTAAGTAGCCTAGGCTAGTATCTTGAAGATTAGCGGGATTTCCTTTGTAATGGACAAGGTATCGGGAATACCTTGTAAAGGATAATGTAGATAATTACCTAGAAGCTAAGGTAAGTGGTTTAGGATTTAAGATATGGTTAGGATTGGGTTCCCTTGGTTGGTAATGGTCAGAAATAGTGCTCCTAGACTAGTTTTGACTTCGGTTGACCATTTTGACCAAAATGCAACAAAAGTCAACCGAGAGTCAAACTTAGCTTATAAGTGACTAGAATTGACCGAAACTAAACCAGAGTTGACCAGTTGACTGAAAGTCAACAGTTGGTCAATATTAGACTAGTTTGACCTAGAGTTGACCAGGGTTGACCAGTTGACCAAAAGTCAATTGTAAGTCAACCTTTGACCCCGTTTGACCTAGTTTGACTTGGATTGACTCCCAGTGATCTAGTATGATCTAGTATGACCCAGTTTGACCCAGTTTGACCTAGATTGACCTAGTTTGACTTAGACTTGCATATCATGACTTAAATTAGTTTCCTTTTCATTATAAAATCATGTTTGACTTATAGTATCTTATTTTAGGTCTGTGATTACTCTGAGCGTCTGTTCACTTATCAGATCAGGACCACGGGCGAGTACAATCACTGATAGTTTTCATTGTCTTGATATCTACTATATCTGATTCAGTTGTAGTGTCTTACTTGATTCCCGACATGATGGTTCATGGACTAGTATACGTCGGATCCTGTCATGAAATATTATTCTTGGACTTTTTGGTATATTGGTGCATGATATTTCGTATTTCGTGTACTTATATAGACATCGATTTGGGAGTGGGCTGGCCCCCTACTTTTGAATCCCGTGTCATGGCGTGCCATGTCCGGATCCGTGATACTATTCGGGGATGGAGAAATTATCAGGGGTTATGTGATCAAAGCCTCTTGTCACTATTTTGCTTGCGCCACTCTCACCTCACGTAGGATGTAGCAGATTCCTCCGTGTGCTTGTTATCCAGGTTGGCCGGCATGACTTTTCGTGAGATTTTCGTGTGATTGTCAGGCCAAGTGGATAACCTGTCTTGTCACTTACCTAAAGCCGATCACATATCGCTCTAATAATTTAAGTCACATTTTACATTTATTTGTCATATCTTATATCCTGCTCAGTTCTACTTTCAGTACTTTTCTCACCATGCTATGATATTCATTTACTCACATGTTCTACATGCCTTTATGCTATACCTTGATTGGAGACTAAGTTCTGTTCGGAAGAAGGGTTACAACCCCGGTCCTTGTTTGGTTTAAGGGTTGTAACTCAGCTTTCGAATGGTTTCCAAGTCATCCTATATCTTTGTCTTGTATTTCATTATACTATCTCTTATAGAATTTGTCAATTCATATGGAACTGCTGTTAGTGTTTGTACTTGCTCATTTTCCTGACAGAATACCGTTGATATATTACAGATAATTCTGAGGCAGATTGCCCGTCCTATTATGGGGACGGGTTAGATGGAGTAGACCTGGACCGTGGCTTGATAGTAGAGCCACTAGACTTTGCACACCCAGAGTAGTGTAGCTCAGTTAGGTTTGCCTGGACTGCGATCCAGCTAGTACTTTCAAATTGTAGTATTTTATATTATATTCTGTGACTCTGTGATGTTGTGTATAGCTTTGGGCTTGTGTGGATCTTGAACTTATTTTCTGTTTTCATCTATCATATTTTCCTTCCATGCTATCTACCTTAGTTTTATTTTGTGATTGAGACTGTATTGCTATGTCACCTCCATTCGGAGTGTATCTGTACAAGTACCTTTTTACTATTAGTCATAGTATTTACAAACCTTATATACAACGTTCTACAGCCGATTCTGCGGCGTAGGCTGGACGTAACCACGTGCTCGTGCCCCTCATCAGGGTGCGGGTCGTGACAAGATGGCCGGCCGCCGCCTCCGTGCCGACCGCGCCCATCCGTCGCCGGTGAGAAAACCCCCTCTCTCTGTTCCCTCCCCCTCTCTGTTTTGTTCTCATCGAATTTCTCTCTCCCCTTTTTTAAGAGAGCTATCAGCCTTATGTTTTTACTGTAAACCCGCAGGTCAACGTTAGGGATGGGGAATAAGGAAGGGATCATTATTTTTAAAAAATGCATTATTTTAATATAGGGTGAATAACAACAGTATACATATATTGTTCTTTTGAAAGTATTATAGTATTGTAAGTATCCTCAATTAGTTATTTTCTAATTAGTTTTAAGCAGATAAAATATCAACTAAATTATTTGGTAGCAGAACCCTATATATTTATTATGATTATTATTATTGCAGTTATTATTATCATTAAAAGAATAAATAGTTTGATTTATAGATAGTTAGTAGTAGTATTTTGGCTATCCGGTTTAATTTAATGATATTACACACATCAAATCTTACTTAAAAATTTATTTTACAAGATATATTCGGGCTTGGCCCTACCATTTTAAATATATAGTCTTAGAAAATTTCAGAGATTTTTATATAGTTATCTAAAATATTATTTTGACTAATAATACTATATTATTCCAAGACTTTATATATGAAGTATTTCCAAAAGTTACGTAACATTAAAATATTTTCAAAAATTAGAATAAGTATCCATCTCCACCTATTCCCCTTATTATTCCAGTGATCATAAATTGATCCCACGTTCCTATTCCCTTGCGAATTTGGATCCTGTGTGCAACGACCATGGCTATTGGATTATCGGGACTTGCGGCTCACCACATCACACCACACCAGGCGACACACCAGGCAAGATACCTTGCCATTATACTGTTTATATTTAGTTTGCATTTTATTACATATCATTGTTTATTTATTTCCAGTTCTTGCAGTTCTTAATTTACTGTCTGCTCAGTGATATTAGATATACTTTGTTATTATCCTTTGAGTGCATATGGACTTAGAGTTAAAAACTACCGTTTGTAGTGTATTGCATATACCTTGACACAGTTGTACCACGAGGATGTATGAGATGAGTAGCATGTAGAGGTTCTTGCGTGTGGGTTGATCCTCCATGTGCATGCATTATGGCTAACTGCTAATAGAGGCATGTTAGGAGACTTAGTAGTTAGTAGAGGTAAATGGTCGTGGATGCGACTTAAATAAGAGCATCGGGTGGGGAGAACAATACCTGAGGTATGGACTTCGTTGCACTTCCCTGATTTACCTGTGCGCTCCACCAGAGACGCAAGATCCAGATGCCCTCTGACGTTATCCAGAGCGTTATGGACGTAGTCCCTTGCACATGATTCCCTCTGACGATCTTCGGATGTTACGGACGTAGGCCCCTGGTGTCCTATATGGGGACTATGTCGATCCTATTTACAGCCAGGGCTCATACGTCGAAGGATTGTTTCTCAACTGCTTGTTCACCTTAGTATGGTTAGATTACCTTATTGTGTCTTGTCACTTACTTTTGTTTGTGGCATATTTTATATTCAGTATTTATATGGCATGTTTATTGTATCTTGTTACGTCCCTCTGAGGACCTGGTTATCTCGCCAGGTGTGTGCTCTTGTCTTTCGCAGGTGTTCTAGCCGTGGCCATGATCATCTCTATTTCTTCGAGGATGATTGCACTTTGATCGTCTTCGCTTCGCTTGCAAAACTCTTTCTTTTGTGATGTATTTCTTTTCATAGTTGGTAGTGGATTTATCTCCGTCCAACTACATGTACCAATAATAATTCATAGTTGATTATATGATATTATTTATTCTTTTATTTTGTGTGGATGAGATTGGTCATGGTTCTACTGTATTTTACAGCTTACGTATATTTATTATACGGCTGGCATGTCTACGTTCTTAGTCCTATGTATTTTGGGACTGGAGCGTTACAGAAACAGATAGGTTTTTAGATTCTGCGAAATAAACAGAAGGCAGAAAAGGTTACCACAGGTTGTGACGGAGCACCGAAGGGATGCCTCGAACTCGGAACGGGGGTGCTGTCCACGCGGTATCGGGGGCTGCGCACGCGCTGGTTCGGTACGGAGGCGGCCGCGGGACGCGCTGACGCGGGGGCGGGATGCCGGTCGGTTGGGACAACAGCAGCGACGTGGGTCGCGGTTCCGACGTGGGGTGCACCTGTACAGGGAGTAGCCGTGAGCGGCCGAGGTCGACTATTAGGGCGGCCGCGGCGGCTGGGTTCGGTCGCGGGTCAGCGCCGGCGAGGGGCGCTGCCGAGTCGGAGGGCGTACGGAGGTGCTGGCCGGGGCTGTCGCAATTGCGGTCGGCGAGGAGATCGACCAACAGGCCGTATGGATAGGGTCGCACGGGCGGTCGCCGGTCGGCCGAGACGCGGGGGTCGACGGATGGGTAGGAGATCCGGGTCTGGAGAGAAGGGAGGGAGGGGGATGATGATGTAGTTAGGTTTCCTTATGGAATAAGTGAGGGTGAGGGTGAGGGTGAGGGGAGTGTTTGTGAGTAAAAATAGGAAAGGAATGAACGTGTGGAGGAGAATAAAGGGGAGGGGAGGAACGTGTGAGCAGTTGGGAATTGATCAGAGATTTGGTTTTTACATTAAGTAACCAAACAGACCCTATGGTCAGGCCGCTTGCAAGATTGGATTTCATAACTTCAATAATAGTTGGAGATGATATATTCCACAATCATTTCATTTAGGGTATCATCACGAGGATCCCTAGCTCCTTCCACCTGTAAGTAGTTTGGCCTCCCAGATTGTTCAGTTTATGAGACGGTGTTCACAATGTTTTCGATACGCTCGAGCGAGACATGCCCCAGCAAGGTCTCATGGTTGTCTCCTTGATGGTTTTAAGGGTTAAAGTCTTTCTTTGAAGGTTAACTCCCAGGTCTCATGGCCGTCGCATTCATGTCTTTGAGGGCTAAAGTGAATGGTTGGCGTCTCATTCATGTCTTTGAGGGCTGAAGTGAACGGTTGGCATGGCTCGAGTTATCTTACACGGCACCGTCGCCACCAATGCAGAAATCGATGGCGTTTACAGACTTGCGAAGACATGACTTGTTAGTGGAGGTTATGTCGCGGAGACAGAGTAGCGGACATGGTGCTTCTACGTGGCTCAAGTAGTCTCACACGGTATTACCACCACCTCTGCCGCCACCAACGTATGATCCGATGGCGTTTAGCGACTTGCTAGTGGAGGGGCTATGCTGCAGAGACAAGTAGTAGACATGGTACTTCTCCTCAATCTCCTTAGTGGCTGTTAGATTCAAGTTTTAGAGACTTGGGAACGAGTTTTTGATTTCATATCTATGTTTGATAAGTGTGGAATTGGAAATTGGGAAAAAAAATATGGGGAGCTTCAGATTCCCACATATGTAGGAAAGTAAAACCTTGCTTCCTTGGGAATGTTGATTGGGTGCATTAACTATATTTTTTTGTACTACCCTCAAGGACACCAACTTAATTTACCTACTAATAACATAATGAAATTAATGAAAGGATATTTATGCAAAACTAAACAAATTAATATTTTTTATCAAAAAAAATAAACAAATTAATATTTATATTCATGTATGAACCAAACATGGAAATGAAAAATAAAAAATTTCGGAATACATATTCTCAACCTAACCAAATATGGGTATAGAAATGTTGAATTTTTTTCCAATGAAAAAGGAATAGAAAATTGATTTCTAGGAATACAAAACCTTCATCCAAATGCTCTCTTATAGTTAATTAACAATGGACTACTTGTATATAGGTTGTTAGTGATTTTAGGGACCATAACCAAAATAAGAGTTTCATTGATTCTATAAGATATATATATATATATATATATATATATATATATATATATATATATATATATATATATATATATATATATATATATATATATATTATAATATGGCATTATTATAATGCGACATAAAAATGATTCAAAAATATCATCCCTTGTATATCCTCTATTAATTAATAAAAAATTAAAAATTTATAAAACTATTGCATATGTATCTCTAACGTAGTTAAAATAATACTAAAAGTTTTCTAACTATCTGAACATATAACAAATTCTAATATATATTCAATATTCAAATTATTAAACTAAGCCCTATTTTGGTTTGCAGAAAGGAAAGAAAAATGAATTGATTTTTTATTGTTTCCTTTTCTTTGGAAAATTATAATTCCAAATAAGTTTCTTTTCGATGTATGGAAGAAAAGTCAAGGAATTTGGGAGGAAAAGTGAATAATTAAAAAAGGAAAGTGAATCCATGGGTGGATGGAGGAACTATTTTCCTCTCTATCTTCCTTCTTCTTAGGAATCCAGTTTTTCCTTGGCATCCAAATACAGGAAAGGAATAGCTTTTCCTTTCAAAAACCTTGATTTCGCGAACGAAACATGGCCTAAGTACATGATATTATCTATTTAAAAATGGCCTAAGTGCATGATATTATTTAACTAAACATACATCTAAAATTCTAAAATTATATATATAACAATTTTTAATTAAAATATATTCAAATATTTTTATAACTTAATTTTTTATTTAATCTTTTAAGAGAGGATTTATGAAATGCCCAAAAACTAAAAAAGTTTTATGTAAAACCCACCGCTAAAAAAACTTTCATCGCGTGCCCAGAATTAGAGAAACTTATCCAAAGCGGGTTCCAAATGACCATTTTGCCCTTCCTTTTAATTTATTGAAAACACCCACGAAACTGCTCTTAAAAAAACGTTTCGATACTTCATCTTCTTCCATACGCTGCTCACTTTCGAATCTAGGTTTTCTCCTCAAAAATCTTCAAAAACTCGTCGGAAAATTTTGGAAAGACCGGGACAAACGGCAAAAGTGCTAAAACGGAGGTCCAAACATCATTTTTTTGCAATTCTAAAATTTCGGAAGGCCGTCTAATGGTGTAGCGATTACTTTCAGTCTCCTCGACGATACGCTCATTTTGCGACAAACGGGACCTCGTTTCGACCTCCCAGTCAAAAGTTATGGCTCTCCAAAGTTTCAGCTGACCATAAAATGTAGGAGAATGGTCATTCTCCGTGTTAGAATACGAAAAATATTAATTTCGCATGAGGGTGGTCATTCTCCGTGTTAGTAACACGGAGAATGTCATTCTCCGTCTTAATTTACACGGAGAATGACATTCTCCGTGTTACTAACACGGAGAATGGCATTCTCCGTCTTAATTTACACGGAGAATGACCATTCTCCGTGCTAAATTACACGGAGAATGACTATTCTCCGTCTTAATTTACACGGAGAATGCCATTCTCCGTGTAGTTTATCACGGAGAATGGTCATTCCAGTGTTAAAACACAGGAGAATGACCATTCTCCGTGTTAGAAACACGGAGAATGCCATTCTCCGTATTAAATAAAACGGAGAATGTTATTCTCCGTGTTAAATAAAACGGAGAATAGCATTCTCCGTGTAATTTAGCACGGAGAATAGTTATTTTAGTGTTAAAACGCAGGAGAATGGGATTCTCCGTTTTAAATAAAACGGAAAATGACGTTCTCCGTGTTAAATAAAACGGAGAATGGTCATTCTCCGTGTTAAATAAAACGGAGAATGGTCATTCTCCGTGTAATTTAGCACGGAGAATGGTCATTTCAGTGTTAAAACGCAGGAGAATGGCCATTCTCCGTGTTAGAAACACGGAGAATGTCATTCTCCGTTTTAAATAAAACGGAGAATGGCATTCTCCGTGTTAATTTACACGGAGAATGGTCATTCTCCGTGTTAAATAAAACGGAGAATGGTCATTCTCCGTGTAATTTAGCACGGAGAATGGTCATTTCAGTGTTAAAACGCAGGAGAATGGCCAGAAACACGGAGAATGTCATTTTCCGTTTTAAATAAAACGGAGAATGGCATTCTCCGTGTTAATTTACACGGAGAATGGTCATTTCCAGTGTTAAAACTTAGGAGAATGACCATTCTCCGTGTAATTTAGTTTTTTCAGGAATAAAGAGTTTCGTTCTTCTTTCAAAGCGATGATAATTCTTATGGAAAAGAAGAAGAAAGATCTTCTCTCCACAATTGACGTCGGTGAAGATGATGATGATGGTGATGATGATGACGAGCGATGATCTGAGTTCGACCGAAGAAAAGCACACCGAACTACGAACGATCTTTGCGATCTCTGCTGAAGATGAGAGCAATGGAATTCAGATTTTTCGTGAAGAAGAAGAAGACGAAAATCGCAATCCAGATCTGAGTTTTTTGAATTCAAATACATATAGATGACCAATTCGCGCGGAGGGGTAGTTTCGGTATTATAAAAATAGCAGTTTCCAGCGGGTGGCATCTAAAAGGGAATCTTGGAATATTTAACGTGAAAATACTTAATTCTGGGCATTTCATAAAACTCATCCAGCGGGTGGGCATTTCATAAAAGCCCATCCCGAAATTGGGTTTCTCAGCAATTTCCAGATCTTTTAACCATGTTATAGACTTTTTTGTATGCACTTGAAGGTGACTAATTTGATATGAGCCATAACCAATAACCATACTAAATATGAGCCATAACCATAGACAACTGGGGCGGACCCACACGACATCTGTTGCTGCAAAGCCCACCTTAGTAATTAATTAACATTCTTTTTTAAGAACATAAAGAGTGTAATATCACGATCATCAACACCACAAGCAGTCGAAACGAGTGATCCTTGTGGTTAGCGAAAAGAGACATAAAAATTCTGACTGGGTGACTGAAGATCAGTAGATCGAGTCACGTGAGCGTAAAAAAATACACCATAAGCGTCGATACACCAAGGGTCCCGTAGGGATGGACACGGTTCAAATCTCCTCCTTGGGGGCCGAATTTTTTTTACTTGAAACTGGGTTGGAAAAGAGAAAGAAAGTTGTAGTTTAAAACTGGGTTGGAAAAGAGAAATAAAGTTGTAGTTTAAAAAATATATATTCGGAAAAGAGAGAGAGAGAGAGAGTGGCTGTTTGCTAGTACACTTAGAAACTATTTTTTTTTCTACTTTCAACAACCATGCAAACAACGAAACTCCTTTTATCTCCACTTTTAACAACCATCCAAACATCGTAATACTTTTTTTCCTTCACTTTCATATTTTTCAATTTTATCAACTAAATAACTTTTGAAAAGTTAAAATTTATACATACGCATCGCGTACGTAAACTCTATTTTTTCACTTTCACACTTTCATGCGACCAAACAGCCCCTTGAAGTTGCTCGCCAGCCCGGAGAAAAACACACCTAAAAGAACCCACATCACAAGCAATAATAATAGAAAAATACTAAGTCTACAACCAAATGTTTACAACCTTCTTACAACCTCTCTCCCCTACCCCTTACACATGGGTCCCACCTCCTCTTTCATGGGTCCCGCATGGACTACACATGACCCCACCACTTTTCCCCTCCTCCAATCGAAGTCCGGCACGTAGCAGACACGGGTCGTTGTAAGGAAATTGTAAGTATTTGGTTGTAGGCATAGCAAACCATTTCTTCAATCAAAATAGCATTAGATCCTACATAAGGAAATCCAGTCGCCACTTTCTCCCTAATCGCCACGTGTCCGTTTAGTAGATATAGTTGGTATTAAACTCGGCAGGCAGACAACTTTCTACTACCCATCGGCAACGTGATCGAGTCCTCCTCCTGTTCTAACGAATTGCGCCATTCTTAGTGTTCGGAAAATTTCTAGGGTTAGGTTTGGGTTAGGCTTTCTTTGGTGGGAGGGAGAGATGCGGCCGAGCTTGTGCGCGAGCTGCGTCGCTTCCCTCCTGAAGCTGCTTGTCTTCCTCCAGACCTTCGTCGGGGTCTCCATCCTTGTCTACTCCGCATGGATCCTCAACTATTTGAAACGCCATGGCGATCTCCACTTCCGTGGCTTCGATCTCGACAAGCTTCCCGCTCCTTGGTAAATTCCATTTCTTATTTCCGTCTCTCTTTTTTTTTCCTTTTTCTTTTGGTAGAATTTGGTATTTGGTAGCTTAGAATCGATGTATCGTTGTGATTCCTATACTTCGTTGCGCATTTTGCTCGGAATTAAGTAAATTTTGATTATTTTTCGATCTATTGTTAGGTCTAAAGTTTGATTTCAAAGTTGCAATTATATGCGTTATTCGTAAATTTGACGTATTTTACATTTAAAAAATTGAAACTACAGACCAAATTTGAGATTTTGGACTGAAAATCTTGCGAGTACTAAACTTTCCTATGCATTTTGATCGGAATTGTGTAAATTTTAATTATTTTAAGATTGTTGGTAATCAGGACTAAATTGGATTTAATAGTTGCAATTCTATGCTTTATTTGCATATTTGGCGCTTTTTGGATTAAAAGATCGAAACTTTAATAGTTATTGAGACTTTGGGCTGAAATCCTTGTGACTCCGAAACTTTTTATGCATTTTACTCGGAGTTGAAGAATATTTTTGATTTTTTTTGTTTGAATTAGATCTAAAATAGATTTAAAGCTGAATTTCTCTGTTATTTGCAAATTTGGCTTTTTCTGCTCCTTGGCAATTCCTTTCCTTCCCTTTTTTTTGGTGGAATAATAGTTCGTAGCTTAAAAGTTAAATCGATGAATCAAAAGAAATTCTGTCGGAGGATTTCTTTGTAGATTACAAATTGTGACTTTGCACTGAAATCCTTGGAATTCTGTTTATTTTCTCACACTTGAAACAAAAAGTTGATTATTTTTCAATCCGGTTGTTTGAAGCTTGGTCTAAAATAGCTTTGAAGTTGCAATTTTTATTAACTATTTGCAAAATTTCCCTCTTCATAGTAAACAATCGAAAACCAAAATCTTTGTAATCTGTGCATTTTGATCCAACTTTGGATAAATTATTATCTGTGTTTTAATTTTTTTAGAATAAAATTTTGAAACTTTGCAATGAAAGAATTTATCACAGTTGTTTGAGATTGGGTCTAAACTCTAAAGTTGCAAATAGTTGTACTTGGTTGAAAAATAGAATCAATGATTACCAACTTTGACATGTTGCTTTCATGATTTAGGTTTGTATGCGCTTTGATGGGAATCGGGATTTTGGTGTGTTTGATTGCTTTCACTGGACATGTTGCCGCTGAAGCAATCAGTGGTTGTTGCCTTTGTTTTGTATCCTACTTAGTCATTGACTAATCTATTTATATTCTCATTTGCGCCTTTGAAGTCAGTCTTTTTGCACACTATTCCTTGCTTACTGCTGGTAACTTGATTATAGATATTGTGTGAAGACCATCAGATCATGAATATCTAGTGGCTACTATATAAATTAAAGTTTTTTGGTCCTTGTTTATGGTTTGGGCTTGAGGGACTGGGTAATGTCATTGTACATTGTTGCTTTCTTTGCTTTGTTGTTAACTGATGTTGGTAAATACCCATTAACTCTGGCACTTACTCTCAATTTCTTTGTAGGTGTAGCTCAGTAACATCCTTTTGGTGACATCAACTCATTGTTAGGGATACATGGTTGCATGAATAGTACTTTTCTTTGGGGTGTTTAAGTCAAAATAACAAAAAATTAGCCAAGTGTTTCATTCCAGTTTTGATATACGGAGATGGAGAGATGCGAGAAGCAGAAATGGAGGGACGTTGACACAAACACATTACACAAGTGTGCGTATATGTGGCTGTTTGTGAAAATTTGTGTCATATGCCCTGCATATAGTATCCTTTTCTTTGAGGTTCGTTGTATTGCCACTCCATATCGTTATTATTCCTTTATCATTATCCTTCCTACATAGCTGGGAGTAATAGAAGGGGAACATTAGCAAGGAACGAGCTGTGGAGTGCATCTGAACCTTGCTACATCAGAGATAAAACAAATAGTTCCTAATTCAAGAAGTTTTTGGAGACTGCTTGGATGAGGCTTGAAGTGTGAAGCTTTATTGGAGACTGGAAATCAATGGCTAGGATAAAAATCGTAACAAAATGGAGATATTGAAGTCCATACTACTAGTGCTACAAACTTTGACTATGATGTGTAGACTTTCTGCGCATAATACAAAATCGTAAGGTCTAACAAATAAACATGAAAAGAGGGCAGGATTTTCTCCAGAATTTGCATAATGAGCAATACAAATAATTATCTGTGGGGGGGGGGGGGGGGGGGGGGGGGGGGGTGGTGGTGAATTTGAATTGTGACATTTGTCTTTGATTGAGTTGGTGCTTAAAGTGATGGTAGGAAGAGATGCATAGAGTTGCACTTCAGTATAAAAGGAATCATTAAATAAGGATAGAAGCAATGGTTTGTTTGGTTATCCAAGAGTCTTGAGAATAGGATTAGAGGATAAATTAAATTTATTTTGTGGGGGTAATGGAGGGGATAGAGGGATTCCTTTTTTCGTAGAAAGTTTTTTGAAGTTACCGTTTTCATTTTTCACATGCCAATATTTTTTTTTTCCAGATCAAGTGTTTGAAGAAAAACCAAATAGTCAGGTAAAGTTTCATTGTTTGTAAAAAATTGTTACATCGGTTTGGGGGAATTGCATGAATCCTTCTAACGTTACATGTGAAGAAGATACCTCCCTGACATTAAATATCTAGGAACTTTGACCCCTGATATTTGCTTATTCCCCATTTCTGTTAATCACCATATCTGTTAATGAATCCCTCATGCGACCTTGCATAGTGAATACAATGTAAAAAAGACAACATGAGCCTTCGTCTAAGTCAATATGTAAATGTATTTTTCTTTTACAAATCAGTTATACAATTTATTGGAACTGTAAACAACATTGCAAAACATTATATCTTCTCTTCTATGATTGTATCCCAACACAACCATCTCTCTAGCACCACCGGTTTACCACTACCAATCACCTTTCCATCACCACCCGTCTTAAACTTTGTAGTTCCTGTGTTGTAGCTTTTCTGAGAACGTGCAATAAATTCAGTTTTTAATACTTAATCAAGATATCACGGAAAGAGGAACTGGAGCTAGGATATGTAATGAATCGATCATTGATGAAATGTGACATGAGACTTATGTGGAATCAGAAAATCCAGCAAGGGTGAATACATCGAAATTGAGCTTGCAATAATTTAGTTTCTCATGAAGAAGTGTGCTTGCTGATTCAAAAGAGAAAATATGAGTGAAAGAAGATAAAATGAGAAGATTAGAATATGAAGGATAGGAAGGTTAAAGAAGAGAGAGAAGGAAAGTAAAGAGATAATAAAGCAGTTTCAAACTATGGTAAGTAGATAACTTATTCTCTAATGAAAACCAAACTTATTTTTTTTGCAGATAATGGAGATATAAAACGAAAATGCTAAAATTACTCAATTTGGGTTTCAAATCATATTTTAAAAATGCTCATATAGAAGTAACAGAAGTGATCGACTTACCAAGGGAAACATCCCTAGAATCTTTTGTGAAGGCAATAGATCACGTCTGACAAATTATAAATCTTTAAAAGGACCAGGCTTTAGAGAATATCTAACAGGTTCAGTATTGTTAAAGACTATCACTTACGCCCCTTTGGATGGAAATCCACCTACCCACCCCTCTGGTCATGTCTAAGACCGCCCGATCCCCACATTAGCCTGCCTACACCTGTTTAGGCTTCTCTTGAATGACGATTACTTTATTTGTTAACTGCTTACACTCTACCAAAGGAAGTCAAATTGGGTGCTCTTTCTTTTCTTATGCTTGTTAGTAGTTATTCGGTTTAAGCAATCCTTCGTCCAATTGTTTATATTTATCTTTAGGGGCTGTTTGGTAGGCTGTACGTGTGTAATTGGTGTTGCAGCATTTACATCAATTCAATTGTTTGTTTTGTTGTAAATGATGCATTTACTGCAACAAAAGCTGCAATAAAAATACCCCATTTCCTGCAGCTTTTGTTGCAGCCATAGTGGCATCAACCCCAATTACAACAGCAAAAGCTGCTAAGGATTTTAATTTACAGATAACCAAAGTACAAAACAGCCCCTTAGTTTCGCGAAGGCAGCTCTTGGGTGGTGAGATTTGGCATTGGGGACTATGGAGTGGATTAAAGAGCTCGACTACACTTTTGGTTTCGGCATCGAAGGATGTGAAGATTTTCACTTTTTTTTTTTTCCTTTTCCCTTCACAAATCTCTCTCCCTAAGGTTCTTATAGGAGATACATTGAGAATTAGTTAAAAAGATTTCCATATAAACTTATATTAAATCTCAACTGTTAGATTAAATCCAAGGGTCTAATTTGTTTCTCTCCTGATCACTCCTCTGTGTGTGTGTGTGTGTGTGTGTGTGTGTGTGCGTGTGCGTGTGCGTGTGCGTGTGCGTGTGCGTGTGCGTGTGCGTGTGCGTGTGTGTGTATATATATAATTTACTTATTTGGCATTGAGATTTAAACTTTCTAACTTATTTACTATGACTTGTAATTTTGTTCATGAAGGTCTTGCAATGACTGGTTGTTTGGTTGTTTGTAGCCCCTATTCTGAGATGTGTTTTTGTTCAAATATAACAGCAATCTAAAAAATAAATCCAAACTTGCCACTGCTTGTAGTCATCTCCATCATTGTTGCGACCCAGCCACCACCATTGGAACAAGGGATCGATCGAGATAGAGGGAAGATGGCATTGGAGATGGTTATGGCGGGTTTAAAATCCTACCTGACTGGCCCTGTCTAACTTGAAACATGGGTTGGGTCCCATTTTCTAGCTTATATGTAAAATTAATGATTGATTGTCAACTGCACTACTGCAGTCGTACTCTTATTCGTACATGAAACAATTACCAAATGTCCTATCTACCATATAGGGTTGATAATTGCATTGGTTTTGTCCCCGCTGGAATATGCACTTTAAAGCATGCTTAGAACTTTCACCTTCTTTGTTTTCCATATCTAGTATCATATTGAAGTATTCAGTATAGACATTCTATTGTTTTCTTAACATTGATCACAGTATGCAGTATTATCCACCGTACTCATTTTAGTAGAAGCAGCTTTGGGGGGATATGTGGTGTTCAACAAACACTGGGAGGAGGTAAGTTAATATATCGTGGAAGAGAATTCATATTTCTTAATATGCTCAATACGAAATGCATTTCATGTGCAATATATTAAGAACATTTTTGCAATATATCGGCTTGCCAGGATCTTCCATATGATTCTACTGGAGAGTTGAGAAAGCTTCGAGCGTTTATTGAAAATAATATAGATATGTTCAAGTGGGTTGGCATGGCTGTAATTGTTATTCAGGTCTGCAGCTTCTCTTCCTGATACCGTATAATACTCTTCAGTTAATGGGTATGTAATAGCAACCATTGTGTCAATGTTAAGCATTCATTATTATTGGAAAAAGAAAAGGGGGGGGGGGGGGGGGGGGGTGCAGATGCTGAGAAGAGAAATTTGTTCTCACCAGAAGTTTGCAAAATGATCTTTGTACTTTAGGAGTGTTAATTGAAATGAATATAGTATGTTTCTCATCTTCGGCTAAAAGCCAGGTGGTAGAGAAGCTACAAATATTCTAACAATTTTCCAACGTGCTATTGTGCAGAATCAACCTGTGGTGTAGGATATTTTTATGCTTTTAGATGTCTTTATGCGTGAATTGTTGCTTAGAGCACTTGTATAAAGTGACGGGATGAAGGTTACTCTGATACTATTAGCGAAGATAGCTGTTTTCCTGATAGAAGCGATCTGCTTAAGTAGTGGGGAAGCACACTGCAGTGTATAATCACAGAATATGTCAAATATTTGCCTTTTCTCTTATATATGATCCTTGGTTACGTGTGCAGGCACTATCACTTCTTTTATCAGTAATTCTGCGAGGCATGGTTTCAAAGATGACAATGGACTATGACAGCGATGATGAATTTTTGGTGATTCGGAGGCCACTTCTAAATCCCGAGGTTGGTCCAACTTATCTCCACCGCTTTTGACAGCAAAGGGGATCATTCTGATTTCTGGAGCTCACGGATGAGACACAAGGTATCTTGGTCACTATATTAGTAATTTCTCCTCTAACCATTTTAAATTCTACTTTAAAGATCAACTTTTGGTCTGGACCAGAATGGTTTGCAGATGATCATGAGTCTAGAGATTATCTGTAATGTGGAGTAATGTGGATATCTGGGGTGTGAGAGACGGTGGGCCCAGAGGCAGCTCTCCCACCCTACCACCACACACAAAACACATGACACGTATCCTAAATAACCTAGATGCAAGGGATTTTCATTTAGAAATTCAGCCCGGGTTGAAATGAAATGATTTGTGAACTCCAATCCACTTAAGCAAATCCAGGTTGTCCTTGGCTAGTTCCCCTGGTATTTATTACTTAGTGGTTGAACTTGAAAATGAGCCTGAAGTTGTATATGCAAATTAAATAAAGTACATTCGATGTTGCCAATTTTATGTGTGACTGGAAGCACGGACACGGCCAAACATGTGTCGTATCCGTGTTGGATTTGAATCCGGTACGAATGCAAGTGGGCACGGTTAAATTCGTTGGATTCAAATCCAGCCGTGTAGCAACGACTTCCGTCTTCTATTCGAGGTGGAGATGGTCGAACACTTTGAAATTGAGGGGAAAAAACCCAAGATGGCTCCTACGAGTTCTATGCCTAGTGTCGCTCGGCTTCTCCTCGCTTCAAGAGGTTTGGGGGTATGAGGAAAACCCTATCAGACCCCACTTTAGCTTAAGTTGCGATACCCACAACTTAAGCTGAAGTTTAAGAAACCCATGAAAGAAAGGGATTTCATCGTATTTCATGAATCAGTTTTGCTTGCGTGCAAACTACCTGCCCATTTTCAAAAGAACGACGATTTCAATCTAAAAAAGAGAATGAAAATGAAAGCAACATTGCTTGTGCTATTACTTTTTATTTTTCCCGTCCCTGGGGAGCTTTAGAAATGAGAGAATTTTTAGGAAGTCACTAGCATAAACTCTTATTGGAAGAGAGATGGAGAGAGTCAGTATGATATTGGTGTTGATTCTACGAAAGCTTTTTAGATTTCGTTCTCCAATCTCTATTTGTCCTGCCCTTTTCCTAAGCTTATTACTAGAATTTCCAGTTACTGGAAAAATGCTTTCCTGATAACTGTTTTATTGATCTGAGGCGAGCAATGTAAGCTTCATATTAAGCAACATTTTTCATACGTACATAGAAAACTCCAGTTTCAGGTTAATCTCCGACGATATAAGCACAACTCCTACACCGCTTCCGTCTTTTTTCATAGTGCCATCATGTGGTAGCACTAGTTAAGCCATGCTGCTGCTAAGGTAAACTTGAGCTACGAACTTAGGAAACAAGCCAGCTAGTCGCTTAGCAGAACTTGTTCTGTGGATAAGCTTTAGTTAGGCATCAAGTGAATAGAAAAACAAGAAGCCAAGACTATTTCTCGACTGACACCCTGGCTGTAAATAGGAACGAGATGAAGAGAGGTCGCTCGCAAGAAGGCGAAAATGAGCCAAAAGAAGCCAACTACGAAGTGCCAGCTAATACGAAGTGAGGAAAATAGAGACTATTGAAAGATGTCTTAGGGCTTTTAGTTAGAATGGCTCTTCAAACTCGGAAAATGATCATGATTCCTAGAGGTTTTCAACAGTGCTTCCCATCATCTAAAAATGTGGTAGAATATGATATCCTTATAGCCAGTGCTAGAATGGAACTCAACCTAATTCTTTAGGACCATGACCAGTGATTGACGTCTTACTCGGATCGTAAGATCGATTTTTTTATGAAGTTTTGTTTTTTTTGATTAATAGAGGTTTTCCACCGTAGCAACCAGCCGAACTCTATCAAGTTTGACGAAACCCATTTTTTTATATGAAAAGTCGAGTTTTTCACATAACTTTACCTTATTGTTGAGCTATTTGCAGGATTACACCCTCGCATTCACTCGTCTCCTTCCCTCCCTGGACAAAAAAACATAAGTGTCGCTCTAACGAGCTACAAGATTACTAGACCTTCATGCATGCATTGTCTTCGAGCCCAAAGAAGCCAACTACGAAGTGCAAGCCAATACGAAGTGAGGAAAATAGAGACTATTGAAAGATGTCTTAGGGCTTTTAGTTAGAATGACTCTTCAAACTCGGGAAATGATCATCATTCCTAGAGGTTTTCAATAGTGCTTTCCATCATCTAAAAACACGATAGAATATGAGATCCGTATAGCCAGTGCTAGAATGGAACTCAACCTAATTCTTTAGGACTATGACCAGTGATTGACGTCTTGCTTGGATCGTAAGATCGATTTTTTTATGAAGTTGTGTTTTTTGATTAGTAGAGATTTTCCCTCATAGGAACCGGCCGAACTCTATCAAGTTTGACGAAACCCCATTTTTTTTGTGATGAAAAGTCGAGTTTTCACATAGCTTTACCTCATTGTTGTACTATTTGTAGGATGACACCCTTGCATTCACTTGTCTCCTTCCCTCCCTGGACAAAAAAACATAATCATCGCTCTAACGAGCTACACGATTACTAGACCTTCATGCATGCATTTTCTTCGTCTTAGAAATAAATGTTTATTCTTCCTTTTATATATGGTGCTCAATAAGCCACTAGAGAGGTCTATAAGGCATTTTTAGAGAAGCCACCGAGCCATTGGTCTCCAAAGGAGACTAAAAGGAGTTAAGAGGACAAGGGCATTTCCAATGATAAGTTCATTTCCTTGGTGATAGAAGAAAGACTTTAGTCTCCCAAAGATTCCCCCTCCCCTCTCTCGCCCATCATCGTACCTAGCTCAGCTATTGGCCATCTTTCTTTTTTGACATGGGTACTTGTGCATCTCTTTTGTTCATAGATATTTAAACCGGATCAATTTTTGTTGATCAACGGATCCATCTAGATCAGCCTTTACTTAGGGGACTAAGAGTTCACGACACCTAAGCGATTCACGTATTAGGATTGAGTCTTTTGATCTTTCTTCCGATTGTGTATGTGTATAGTAATTGGCTTGTGCTTGCTGGAAAAGCTTTGCTTCCATTATGTGCTTTTATTTTCATTTCTGATTTCATCTTTCCTCATGTGTTCATTATATTATTATGATTTGTAACCTGGATCTCACAAGTCAATATACAACAAAAAAGTGTGGCCCTATATATATATATATATATATATATATATATATATATATATATATATATATATTTTTGGAATAAGGGTGAATTTATTCCTCGCATATAGCGGAAAAGGTATTAAAGTACAACATCACAACTTTCCATGCCCCAATAATACTATTATGGGGCCATTACAGATACATCGAATTCTATATTATGTAGAATTCCAATAGGGGGGTAGTCAAGCCCTCAAAGATACGTCTGTTCTGCTCCTTCCAGATGTGCCAAACAGACGCAGTAAGACGAACTCTGGCTCTTCTAGCCCACCCCGGATCCCGTCCTCTGTGATCTCGGATCCAGCTGAGAATGCTCCGAATGTCCCGGTCCATCCCCACTCCTCCTCTCAGCTGTGCACACTGCTCAGTCCAAATGTGCCAGGTCACCGGACAACCAAAGAAGAGATGTCCCATAGATTCATCTTCATCATTACATAGCACACATTTGGCATCCGGGATCTGCATCCCAAACCGGAGGAGTCTGTCTCTCGTCATCAATCTACCCCGGAGAAGGCGATAAGCACATAGTTGCATTTTCCGTGCAACGCCCTTGCCCCAAATGAAGTCCACCTCCTCGGCCTGGTCGTGGTGGGTCCGAACCAAATCATAGCAGCTACGAAAGCAGAATAGACCTGACCCGCCCTCCGTACCTGGGCCGGCCCAGCTCCATGTATCCTCCGTCTGGCTAGCGTCAATGGTAATAAGGTGTATCTCTGCTGCAAGCTGGGCAGTAAATGGGTATCCCTCTGGCCTCCAAACTCCGTCTCTAATGATCCGGTTGCATGTGAGCCCCCTTCCCGCTTCCCTGTCCAGCTGTCCTCCCAATATCTCGAGCAGGGATCTGGAACCCAACCAAGGGTCTAGCCAAAGGTCGGTAGTCGTCCCATCCTTCATGCGCCTGCAGATAGCAGTCTGGAGCACCGGTCTACATCTCATGATGGCCTTAAACGTGACCGAGAAATTGTTGTCTATCCTGCAGGCCCAGAAGTTGGTCCTCCGTAAGTATCTGCTAGCCATCCAGTCCGTCCAGAGCGACCCCCCTTGATGAATTTCTAGGTCATCTTCACACAAGCTGCCTTCCTAACCGCATGAAGAGGCCTCAACCCAACTCCTCCTTCCTCCCGAGGCCGACATAACTGATTCCAGGATATCGCATGTATTCCTCCCCTCCAGATGAAGTTAGCGCAAATAGCCTCCACCTTCCGAATAGTAGCTGTGGGGATCTGGATAGACTGGAGCCAGAACATAGTGATGCCAGCAATGACCGACCGCACCAACTCAATCCGTCCCCCAAATGAAAGCCCCGCCGCTTGCCAGCCCTCCACTCTCCTCTGAGCAAAGTCCACCAAGCTGTGACAATCCTGCTCTCGGGCATAGTTGACCGTCAGCGGGACCCCCAGGTATTTCACTGGAAGCTCGCCTCTGTCCACACCTAAAGCGAAGGCTCTCTCCTCCTGAAGTGTACACCGGGAGCTGAAGTAGACTCTGCTCTTCTTCCGGTTTAACTGGAGCCCAGAAAGCCGCCCGAACTCCTCCATAATGTCAGAGAGCGCTCTCATTTTCCTCATGGAAGGCTGGAGTAGCACCAATAAATCATCAGCATAAATCAAATGGGATACAGCAGGACTCACCAACCGGAAGAGGGGAACAATCCTCCCGCTATGCACTGCTATATCCATCATACACGTGAAGTACTCCATCACCAAGGTAAAGAGATACGGGGAGAGGGGGTCGCCCTGCCTCAACCCCCTGTTGCTACTAAAGTAGCCATGTGGCATGCCCTGGATGAGGACAGAGAAGGTAGGGGAGCAGATGCACTCCCTCACCCTCGCAACCCACCTCTCGTCAAACCCCATGGCAAGCATCAAGTGGCACAGGAAGTCCCGATTGACCGTGTCATACGCTTTCCGAAGGTCAAGCTTCACACAAGCCTTCATCCCCCCCGGTTTGCTGAACTCCTGCACCATCTCGTGAGCTAGCAGACTGTGCTCCGCTATCGACCGGCCCTTGATGAACGCTGCTTGGTTCTGGGACACTAAACCCTGCATAATCCCCTCCATACGCCTGCACATAAGATGAGTGATAATCTTGTAAAGGAAATTACAGCAAGCAATGGGTCTAAAGTCTGCAAGTGAGGTCGCTCCTTCCTTCTTAGGAACCAGAGTCAAGAATGTATGGTTCATCTCCTTCAGGAGCCGGCCCTCCACAAAGAACTCCTGAACCGCTGCCAGAACAGGTGCCTTAAGCACACCCCAGTGTCGCTTAAAGAACCCAGAAGAGAAGCCATCAGGCCCAGGAGCTTTGTTGGGATTAGCCTTCATCACAATATCTTCCACCTCCTCCATCCTCACCGGTGCCAAAAGTAGACTGTTCCCATGTCGGGACACCAGTCTCTTCGTAACCAGGGCCGGAAACGTGCTGGAGTAGTCCGTCTGCTGATATAAGTCAGTGTAGAATCTGACGGCCTCCTCCTGAATCTCCATCGGGTCTCCTACAAGACGACCCTCAGCATTCAGAAGTCTGGGGATGCTGTTCCGGTGCTGACGGGTGCGGATCACATCATAAAAGAATTTGGTGCAGCGGTCTCCATCTTTGAGACAGGTGCATTTAGCCCTCTGTGCCACACTGATCTCCTCCTGCAGTCTCATGATGCTAACCTCCTCAATCAGGGTCTTCTCCTTAGCCGCCAGTTCCCCATTCATAATGTCAGATTGGAGGGCCACCTGAGTGTCCCGAAGCTCTTCTTCCTTCTCTGCCAGGGAAGTCCGCGGTCTCGTCTTCACCCACCCTCTGATAGCCCGCTTGAGCTGCTTGAGCTTGTGAACCATGCGGAATTGGGCCGTGCCATCCCGGAAGTGCTGCATCTCTCTCATAACTACCTCCTCATAACCTGGTGATAGGTACCAGCTGTTGTTATACCGGAACGACCTCGCCCGCAAAGTGGGTCTCTCACATAGGCCCACACGGATAGGAGAATGATCGCTAGTACCCGCTGCCAGACCTTCCGCCACCGAGTTCGGGAAACACCTGAACCACTCGCTATTGCCCAAGGCCCGATCCAGCTGACAAGCAATACGATTCTAAGTAGCCTTGTTGTGCCAGGTCCAAATATGTTCAGCTCGCTCCAGCCCCCGCATACCTGACATAAGAAGACACCTCTGGAAGTCGTATAAAATCGAGTCCGGTACAGGCCGACCCCCAACCTTCTCTTGACGAAGCAACATAGCATTGAAGTCCCCCATGATGAGTAGGGGGAGATGCATGTTGTCCGCCATACGACCCATAAGCACAATGTCCTCCCACAGAGCCTCCCGGAGTCTCCGGTCGTTGTGCCCATATACAGCACCCAGGATGAATCTGAACCCACCTTTATTCTCAAAAGTAACACCGATGAGTTGCTCTGACTTATGAATCTGAACCCCCACCCAGCTACCTGTGTTCCACCTAACCCAGATCCTTGCCATACCGCAAAGATCTAAGTTATGAATGTGATCCCAGGCTGCCGGAGTCCGACGTGAGAGCATAGCGGCCCCTCAAATCTTCGTCTCCAGCAGAATAGCAATATCACATGCCTCTCTCCTCAGCACCCCTCTGATCTCCCTCCATCGACCAATGGAACACCCCCCCCTAATGTTCCATGCTAGGACCGACATCTAAATAAAAGATGTTGGGCCCCCCTGTAACTCCTCTGGATCGACACTCGAGGGAAGTGTCTCATCCGTCTGCTCAAGGACTGCATCTACCATGGAGGAAGGGGCAAGATGTGCCTGAATCCTGCTAAGAGTAAGTGTCCAGTCAGGATTGGGGTCGGTCTGGTCATCCATCTCCCTCATCTGAGGAATATCCTCCAGTGTGGCCGGGGCGTGTCTCTTCCTGCTGCTGTAAACCATAAGTGCCGTGGAGGCCTCCACCCCCCTCTGACTACTATCCGCCGCACTCATCCCCCTGGTCATCATAGTCCTCCGAGGCCTGAACGGAACCAGCGCACCCTGCATGCTCTCCTGTCTCAGTGGCGATCCTGTCTCCAATCTCCTATCAATCTCCATAACTGTGTCTTCCTCCATGTGTCTCTCTGGCGCCGTCTCCTCAGGCAAGTGACTGGGGGCCGCCTCCCTCTCGTGTGCCTCCGTCTGAACCGTCTCCGGCCGAGATGTCTCTGTCTGGCCCGCCTGTGGCCTGGCGGACTCCTTCCCCTTATAGTTGCACGCACTGGTAATGTGCCCAAAGCACTCGCAATGCGAACACATGGGTGGGACCCAATCATACTCTACAGCCTGCGTCAGAACCTCTCCAGATGGTACCTGATACTCAAGCATGCTCGGGAGCTCCGAGCCTGCCTTGATCTCCACAAAGACTCTGGCATACATTATTCTGGATCGGAAAGTAGTGGCCTCATCTGCCTTGATCGGCTTCCCCACGAGGCTGGCGAGTCTCATGAGAAGTGGGATGCTCCAATATTGAACAGGGAATTCTGGAAACCGGATCCAGACGGGGATGGCATTCAACACTTCCTTCTCACACCTCAGCGCCGGTGTCCATTCTTTCAAAATAATGAGTCTCCCATCAAACGACCATGGCCCTCCCTGCACAATCCTGGTCACATCCTCCGCCAGCCCAAACTTGACATAGTAAAATCTATTCTCCCGGGAGAAGAATTCCATGCTGCCCTTGGGCCTCCAGACTCTCTCCGCATAACCTCTGATTTGGCCAAAGAACGGCTTATTCCCTAACACATATAGCACTAAGGTGTTCTTCCAGAAATCAGCGACCTTTGCTATTTCCTCTGCGGGGAAGTAAGCCCTGTGTCCTCCACCAACCGCCATCGGGGTAACATATTCCTTTGACATCGGGCTTTTCGACTCCACTGGGGTGCAGACCTCCTTCCATGACCGAGGCCTCTGCTCCACAGAGGGGGTCCTGGTTGGAGGAGTCGCAGCTACCGGGCCTTGCCTACCAGCATCGACTACAACACCCTTCCCTTTCTCCGCCGCCGTCGCCTTTGGCCGCCACCCAGACACGGTGCGAACCATATTTCCCCCTCGGCGATGCGGATCAACAGTGCCTCTAGGGGGTCGGCTTCCAGAATTCCCTTGGTTCTGAACCCCTCGTCGTTCTCCGGCCCGTCGTCTCACCACCGTCTGCCAGCCTGCCTCTCCAGTCCCGTCCGCCCCCATTGTAGACCCCGACCCGAATTCGAAAGTCGGTGCCGGACCTCTACTCGCTCCTGAACCCCCAATCGTGGTGGTCCCGATAAATCCAGCCGACCCCCTCCCGCCGTGGTGCGCCCCGCCGCCGCCGCCCGACCCCCCCCCCCCCTCCGCCAGGGGGGGTCTCCCTGCTGCCGCCGCCACTAGGGCGGGCCGCCCCCCTCCCCGCTGGTGTCGCCCGACCCCCTCCCCCCCCTCCGCCTGGGGGGGTCTCCCTGCTGCCGCCGCCACTAGGGCGGGCCGCCCCCTCCCCGCTGGTGTCGCCCGACCCCCCCCTCCGCCGGGGGGGGGTCACCATACTCCCGCCACCGCCTGGAGGGGTGGATCCCCCCCTCCCAGGTTCGCCCGACCCCCCTCTACCGCCTGGGGGGGTCGCCAACCCTCCGCCGCCCGTAGCAAAGAGCCGCCCGTCCCCCCCTTCCCACCTTTCCGCCGGACTCCTCCTTCGAGAGGGTCTGGGGGGCGGGGGGGTGCCGTCGCCTTCGTCACGGAAACCCTAGCAGAGCTCATCCCGATTTTTCTAACAAACAGCTGAGAGACGAGAGGATTGGAACCGTCGATTGTATATATATATATATATATATATATATATATATATATATATATCCTTCAAGGCACTTCAGGTTCGTGGCACAGCCATCAGCCAACCCGAGCAGAGTGTGCTACAGCCCATCATGCTCAACAGGGAGCACATCCTCCGTGGAGGTAGGTCTACAATCTAGAGCCTAGTGCTCAACAGGGAGCCCATCCCTCCAACGGTGGGAGGTCTATAACCAGAGTCATAGGGAGCATCCCGTCCCAGCGGCTTGGCACGCCCGTAGAAAATTTTCACCCAGCCGGCACCGAAGGGGAGGGGTGGTGTGGGGGGGGGGGGGAGGGGGCTCGAACCCGTGATCTCTCACGGATGAGCACCCCAGTCTAGCCACTTGAGCTAGAGCCCTCGGACTATATATAAGTTGGTATATCGGATTCGTCTTGTGTTGCTGTGTCCGTTTTGGTGCAACATAGTGGCATAGAAGTCAAAATATTAACAATTTATTTGGTATACATTTTCAGATGAATACTCCACATTAACTGGATGAATCCTTCCAAAATTATGTGTATTAGCTCTTGGTGGAACAGTAAGGGTAAAAGGACGAGTATAAAACATTGGCCAGCAGCTCCAGCTTCAGACCTTTATGGATTCAGAAGCTTGGTTGAAATATTTTTGACCCGAGGAATTCAAATTTAAGGTTTTGTGGGACAGCTATTGGTTTCCTTAGAAAATTGAAATGGTAAGGGCAAGAGGACGATGAGCGGAAAACTCGATCCAGTTTGTGTGCTTTAAGAACCTGGGTTAGAATAAAAAGACTTTGGACCTGAGGAAGTTTGAATTCTTTCAAAGAGACCGTCTCAATGGTTTTTTTTTTTTGCATACAAGTCCCTTAAATCTTCCATATTTTTAGATAAGTCCCTATGTCTTGCTATTTTCTAAATCATTGACAATTGAGTTGTGAGTCCCTCTGGTTAACTTAAAAAATATCAGAATATTCCGTTAACTTAAACAAAAAAATATATGTTTCGACGACTTTACCCTTCTTGCTCCTTCCCTCATCCCTTTTCGATTTTGCATCTCTACCATGATAGTTTCTCACGCATGTGATTGACATGTGACGTATAATGGAGGAAAGAGGAGGGAAAGAAGTGTGAGGATGGTTTATGGTGGTGGAGGGATAACTCATAATGGTTTGGAATAATGCAGGGGTGAGTTTATGATGGTTTATGGTGGCTGAGAAGAAGGGGGAGTACAAGAAGATTAAATTTTGTTTTAGAGAAACGGGTTGAGGAGGGGGATGAGAAAGAGTTGGTAATCATGAATTTAGGATGCGGCTGAAAGAGGGGAAGAAAGTAAAAATGTATTTATTTGGTGGAGGATGAAGAAGTGGTAGAGGAAGAAGGAACAATAGGAGTTGATGTAGGTGGAGGAGGGAGTCGAGCCGTTGTGGAGGAAATATGCAGGTAGGGTAGAGAGAGGGTGAGGAGGAATGGAGGAAGATTATGAGGGCAAAACTGATGTTTACACTATTAATTAGGGTATGTAATTAACTTTGACCCTCGAGGAACTCATAATTCACATTCCTTCATATTTGAGGGACTTTTAAACAAATAACAAGACTTAGGGAACTTATGTGGAAGTATGGCAGATTTGAGGGATTTATATGCAAAAATCCCTTTAATGAAATAAAACTGACAATTGTAAATTTAGTTTAATATGCCAATAGAAGCTTACATGTTTTTACTACTCTTTGATATATAATCTTTGTTTACTAGTCTTTGTATGTAATCCTTTGATTGAGCAATGATGAAGCTGCTTGTGTGAAAAGGGTTTAAAAAAAGAGTAATCCTTTGATCATATCTAGTACTGGATATCTAGCCAGTTATCTGTCCTAATTTTCCAGATTAAAGGGTTGTTTATGCTATGTGTCTAACATTTAAATATTTTCTAGATAATGTGTTTCGCACCTTTTAATCTGCTGTTTGTCAAATATAGAGAATCTTAACATCATGTTGTTTAACTGAATAAATACCAGGATAATTGGCAAAAGTGCACATATGACCCAAACAAAAAAATTATTCCTGCGAATGTAAGAATGGGAAATTGATTACTATCTTCGTTTTTTTTTCCAGGTATATTAATTCCTGGGAGTTTTATTTTCCCCTACTTATGGTGGGGTGGGTCATGTTCGATCCAGGTTGGGTCGGCTTGAGTTGTGTTCGCGTCCAGGTTGGGTTGGTTTTCGGTTCGGATATCCGTCGGGTCCAGGTTAGGTCAGGTTGGGTTTGGGTTCGAGTCTGTGTTGGATCGGGTCAGGTTTGAACAAGATTTAAAAATTATTGTGATAAAAATAAGATGTAATTTATGGGGGTTGAAACTTGTGCCTCCAAAGTCATAGTCTTAATGAGCTACACTACAACATAGGTTGGTTATAAAAGCAAAGCCATTAAATATAAGTTGAGTTTATATTTTTACCCATGAACTCTATATTCATGGGAGTATTATATATTACTGCAAACATGGCAATATCAATTCACTATCAATTTATTTCCAAGAGATTTTATTCCTAGAAATATAAAATTCTTGGCTATATATCATTCCACATACCAAGTGAAACCTTATTTGAGCGAATTGTTATGGACTTACTGTTTTTGCCTACCCTTCGGATCCGTGCGGTGCACAATCTTCCTACTCGAAGACCCGTGCCAGCTTTTCCCAGATGCTTAGCTAGATCGCTAAGGCGAAAATGAGTACAATGTGGAGCAAGAGAGAGAGAGAGAGAGAGAGAGAGAGAGAGAGAGAGAGAGAGAGAGAGAGAGAGATATTGGAAGATTGAAAACTTTACTATAGAGAGTCTACAACTTCTTGGGTGATGAAGAACAAATGAGCTTTCCCCTTATTTATAGTGTTTCAAAGGGCTTACAAGAACTTTCTGGAATAGAAATATTCCAGGAATTATTCTAGAGAATATTCTAGGAATTATTTTATATTCTAATATTCCATGCATGATTCTAGCTGCCAAATATTTACAAAGATGTCTATAGAGCATCTAATTAACCTCGATGGGCCTTAAATATTATGCGTGACATGCTTTCTTGTATCGTCGATGAGTGCACGACTTCCACTCTCGTAGGCATGATCGTCGCATGTTATTCCTTCTTCATACTTTTTGTGTGGTCCTTTCCAGAGTTGTCCATCTTCCCATAAGATTGGAAGCAAATTGGTTCGCCGCATCAGCTTTCACCATGGTATGTGCCCTCGACACAAAAAGAGGCTCGAGCGGATTATCAGGTTGTCGATTCACCTCATCTCGTGGGTGCACATAGTTCTCCATACCTCCGTGCATGCTAGTTCTATTGCAACTTCGTCAACCCCAAGGTTGTGAAAAGCGCTAGGCGCTAGTCGGACGGGCACCTTCCGCCTAGCGCCTAGCTCGCCTAGGCGGCAGCCTAGATCTAGGTGGTTCAAAAAAATAAAATAAAAAATCCAAAAATCTACTAAAAATTGCAAAAAAAAATTCTATAAACCCCAAAACATGCATAGTCGAGCATCAGGAGGATTAGGCGGGTACCTAAGCGGGCATCGGGCGGGCACCCGGTGCCTAGTGCCTAGGCGGCCTAAACGGCTGCCTTTTAGAACAGAGGTCGCCCCGAACGTCCACCATCGAAACTTGTAAGCTTTCTATTATATAATAAAAGACTTTCAAGTTCCACTCTTGCTCCACTATTCTCTTTTCTTAGCATTCTAGCTAAAGTTCGTTCGGGGGAAGGCTTGCACGGGTCGAAGTCATGCATAACATTTTGTGGTCTACCGGGGTGGATTAGATGCTCTATAGGCATCTATGTAAATATTTAGCAGCTAGAATCATGCATGGAACTAGGATCTAGAATAATTTATAGAATATTCTCTGGAATAATTTTTGGAAAATTTTCTATTCCAGAAAGTTCTTGTAAGTCCTTTTAGACACTATAAATAAGAGGAGGCTTATTTGTTCCTCACCATCCAAGAAGTAAACTCTGTAAGATGGAATAATTGGATGATTTATTAATATAGAGGAATTACATATATATAGGAGAGAACTAGCCTCCTCATTATTCTCTACTCGATGTGGGACTAAACAACATAACACGTAACTTAATACTCAACACCCTCCCTCAAGCTGGAGCATAGATGTCAATCATGTCTAGCTTGCTACAAAGAAACTGAACCCGAGGACCTAAAATAGATTTCATAAAGATATCAACTATCTGATCACCGCTCCTTACATGGTAAAACTTTATCGTCCCCTTTTGATACTCATTACGAATATAATGGATGTCGATCTCAATGTGTTTTGTCCTTTCATGAAATACATGATTAGTAGCAATCTGGATAGCAGACTGGTTATTACACCACATATTTGCTGTTTTGTATCATGATTCTTCTCCCAGCTCTTATAGAAGATGTTGCAAATATAATACCTCTGCTGTGTCGTGAGCAATGGCTCGATACTTTGCTTCTGACTTTGATCGTGAGACCACGCTTTGTTTCTTGCTCTTCCACGGCACCAAGTTTCCGCCAATGAATACCGAATAGCCAGATGTAGACCTTCTATTTGTAAGACTAGCACCCCAGTCAGCATCTGTAAAACACTCAAGATGAGTAAATTTCTGATTCTCCATCCGAATTTCTTTCATGGATTCTGAGCTAGATAACATAGGATTCTGAGAACTGTCTGCCAACGTAGAACTCGTGGAGAAGCCATAAATCTACTCGCGATACTTACGACAAATGAAATGTCTAGACGAATTATTAATGCTAAGTAGTGTAGGAACGAAATCGTAAAGCACAATACTCTAGAGGGGGGGGGGGGGGTGAATAGAGTTGGCAGCGGAATATTGCTAATTAAAAAATGTTAGCAGTAAGATCACAGAATAATAATCACAACTAAGTAAAGTAAAGGTAGAGATAAGAATGCAAACGCAAAGACAGCAATGTATACTGGTTTTCCTCTGTTGAGGACTAATCCAGTCGGTAGAACTCTTGCTACAAGTTGAATCCACTATTGGCAAAACCGCAAGTTTTCTTACGAAGTACTTGCAACTTCTACAACGCGAGCTTTGATACGAAGAACTCGTCCAACTTCAAATGTGAAGAGGTATTCTTCAATCAAGCCTTCTGATTACAATCTCTCAGAAACTTCTAGACCGTACCGCACTGGCAAATCGACTAGAGGATTGTAATTGGCTTGGGATCTGAAATTTAAAGCTCAAGAAAACTCTTTGGAAGACTGAAAGCTTTAGATAGAGAGAAGATTGAAAGTGAATGAGTGAGTTGAAATGATCGAAATCCTTCTCTATTTATAGGAATTCCAAAGACAGAATTCTGGCAGAATTCGGGCAGAACTCGATGAGGAAATCTCGGTTAAATCCGCAACTGCAGGAGGACCAAGTTCAGAAGATTTCAAAAATCAAACGGCCACCAACCGAACTCTGGCCGAACTCTGGCCGAGTTCTGTCAGGGTTAGGTTAGGTTTTAAAAATGAGTTTTTGATGATTTTTGAAAACCTTTTTGAAAACCTTTTTGAAACTTTTGTTTAAAGGAATGTTTTTCAAAACAAAGGATATTTTAAAAGTATTTTGAAAACATTTTGGAATAGCCTATTTGCCAGTACGACTCGGTGTACAACGTATTCCTAGACTCAATAAAATAAAAAATACATTGCTCAAAGGAAATACAGACTCGAACAGGCAAACATAGTTTCGGTCTTGAACTGTGTAGATAGCTGTTCTTGATCATGTCCAAGAGTCCGATACATCCTGACTAGCTTCACATATCGAGACAGAGTTTGATCAATTATTAAAATCAGGTTGACCATATGACCAATGGGCCAACAATCTCCCCCATTTTGATAATTGACAAACTATGAAAGATATAACATTTAAGCTTGAAATAAAATCAAAAATTGTTCATGTCCTGCATTTTCTCAAAAGAATGTTAGATCTTTATTTTTCTCCCCCGTTGTCATTTAGCAAAATAATTGCTAAAGAGAAAAACTTTCCCGCAATCAATGCATAAATAACAAATAGTGAAGAAACACAAAAAAATAATCATGATATAAAAAATAACATCACAGGCATGTATTTGTACGCAGGCAGTTTATAATAAACAAAGAATTATATCACAGGCAGTTTATAGTAGAGAAGCAGATAAAGAAATGCTAAGTAAGTAAACTGATGTGAATCATAAAGTACGAATCTCATAAAGATAAAGATAAAGATGTTCAGATGACATCAAATAAAACAAATCCAGTACAAGTCCTCAAAAAGAAATACTGATAATAAAGTCTGAAAATAGAAAAACTTGGAATGTCGGAGCATTTCCAAGTATACAGGAGATAATGTCTAAGTCTCATACATCAACTAAAATATCACAACTCCTCCTCCTCATCATCAGTATGATGACCAGCATGTCCAGAAGGACCAACTCCAGAGGTACCCGCGCCAGAAGGGTGAGGAGGAGCGCCAGTGTAAAACTCACCGACATAATCACGAGGAGGAGCACGGTCAGAACGGTACCAATCATATGCGTTACCGGGCTGGAAGTAGGCATGAACAGCCTCATCCTCACAGCGGTAACCAGAGAAAGCTGGATCTCTAGGAATGGAACCGGCTGAATGCCCAGTCTGGACGAAACGAAGATCAGCTAATGAATTTGCAATCACCTGATAACGGATGACGTCGCGGAACTCACGTTCGCGGGCCATGTCCGTCATAGAGACGTGCAAATCTGAAAGGTGCTGGTGTATGCCCTCAAAAGTCATAGCATACTGCTGAGGAGGTGGAGGAGGTGGAGCAGGAGCAGTAGGAGGAGCAGATGCAGTCATACTACGACGAGATAACTTGAGAACCTTGGGCTCAGGGTCTTGAGCACAAGTAGATAAGTCAATGTCGAAACGCTGGAAGATGCGTGGGAGAATCATCGCATAAGAGAGATTTCTATCTCTTGCACGACAACGTCCCATCATCTGAATAATGGTCTTAGGGGCAGAAAATGGAATCCCCTTAAGAATGTGATACATAGCAGATAATTCAAGAGACGTGACATCATCCTTCGAAGTAGATTTCGGAAGGAGAGTGGAATAAATGATACGGTTCAATTCATAATTAAATAAGTTCAAGTTGTTTGCCTTGAACTTTCCAGAGCGAACTCTATCAGGTGCACAAAGTTCAGCTTTGAAACTGGTAAGTGTCGTGCCTTCGGGGAAATCAAACTCAGTGATATCAACCAGCGGTTCACCTTCGTTGGGAATACCAAGGATCTCCGCTAAGAGAACATCATTGAAATTGATATCTAAACCTCCAACACGTGTGCTTACATCAAAAGTGTTTAATATAATATTGCAGTAAAACAGTCTAATGGCATTAGTTGCTACGGGAAAACAGAGTTTAACAAAATGCTGTAACCCTAATGCCTCAAAGAAATGGCGATGATCAGGAAATACAGTCCACTTGATGGGTGCGCCTGTGCATATGGATCTCATGGAGAAGTCTCCATACCACAGTAAGGCTTGGTCTAGGGTTTGAAAGTAAAACCCGTCGAACGCGCTGTCGCTAGATTGGACTGGCGAAAATAGGGAATTAGTGGGTGGATCCGAAGATGAACCTTCCTCACTTGGGTTGGTTGTCTTCTTCCTCTTAAAGGGGTTGAATCCCTTAGGTGCCATTTGTGAAAATAAAAGGAAATAGCACGAAATTAAACGGAGAGGAAACAAGGAGTTATACCCCCCGAGATTGGAGTATGTTGTAGAGAATGAAGAGCTCCGCACGAATCCAAAGTTTGGATTGATTTCACCACTTGGATTGGAAGAGAAGGGGTGGTGAAGAACTAGGGTTTGGGGTTCTCCTCGCGCGGCTGCTTGCTGCTGTTGATGTGGTTTGGAAGCAATGAGGAAGAAAGGCTCTCGGGTTCTGATTATATAACCTGACACCCTCAACCGAACTCGGGCCGAATTCGGTCCGAAGTCTGGCCGAATTCGCCTGGGTTTGGTTTGGAACACTTTCTTTTTCATTTGCTCATTTCAAATATTTAATTCAAAGATTAGTAATTTCAACCTTCAATTAACATAATTAATATTATTTTATAGATTAAATATCATTATACATCGACTGTTTCAGATTAGCTGTAGGAGTACTGTCCCAGCTGGCGGAGGTTCACCGGGGAACTCTTAAGTACCGCTTCGCTTCAACCGTAGTTGTGATGACAGACAGACTCTTTATTGGCTTGTCTCTAACACAGTTTTTGCATATTGAAATAAAATCATAAAATAAAATCAATTAATATTATTGACGTCCAAAATTCCTAATTCTCGACGTAAATAATTGAAACGATCTTCTGCTAGAGGTTTTGTGAAAATGTCAGCTAATTGATTCTCAGTATCTATGTATACAAGGTCAATATCTCCATTTTGATGATGATCTCTAAGAAAATGATGTCGAATCTCGATATGTTTTGTACAAGAATGACATACAGGATTCTTAGTCAAATTAATAGTGCTCGTGTTATCACAGAAAATGAGAATATGTGTATAAAATAAATCATAGTCTTCCAAGGTTTGTTTCATCCACAAAATCTGAGCACAACAACGTCCTGCGGCGATATACTCAGCCTCTGTTGTTGATAGGGCTACAGAATTTTGCTTTTTACTAAACCATGAGACTAAAGCTTTGCCTAAGAAATGACATGTGCCACTGGTACTTTTTCTATCAACTTTGCATCCAGCAAAATCTGCATCCGAATAACCAGTAAGGTCAAAGGACTTAGTTTTGGGATACCACAAGCCAACAGAAGAAGTGCCCTTAAGGTATCGAAAGATACGCTTAACTGCACACAGATGTGATTCCTTTGGATTAGCTTGAAAACGTGCACACAGGCAAACACTAAACATTATATCTGGACGACTAGCAGTTAAATAAAGTAAACTACCGATCATACCTCGATACTTACGTGTGTCGACCGGCTTGCCTTGTTCATCAATATCAAGCTTTGTTGAAGTTGCCATCGGAGTGCCAATAGGTTTGACATTGTCCAGGTCAAACTTCTTTAGCAAATCTTTTGTGTACTTGGCTTGATTTATGAACGTCCCATTGTCAGTTTGTTTGATTTGCAGTCCGAGAAAGAATTTCAGCTCTCCCATCATGCTCATCTCAAACTCATTCTGCATACACTTAGAAAATTCTTGACACAGAGATTCATCAGTAGATCCAAATATGATATCATCTACATAGACTTGTATTAAAAGAAGCTTACCATTAAAGGACTTAAAAAGTATAGTGTCAACCTTGCCTTTTGAAAAACCGTTATCAAGTAGGAAAGAGCTTAGACGATCATACCAAGCACGAGGGGCTTGTTTCAAACCGTACAAGGCTTTCTTCAACTTGAAAACATGATCAGGGTTTTTAAAATCTGTGAAACCTGGAGGTTGTGTTACAAAAACTTCTTCTTTAATAAAACCATTTAAAAATGCACTCTTGACATCCATTTGAAATAATTTGAAATTATGAAAACATGCAAATGCACATAACATGCGAATGGATTCTAATATCGCAACTGGGGCATAAGTCTCATCGTAGTCGATACCTTCTTCCTGATTGTATCCTTGAGCTACGAGTCGAGCCTTATTACGAGTCACTAAACCATTCTCATTCAGTTTATTTCGGAATACCCAACGGGTGCCAATGACCGGATGATCAATAGGCTTGGGAACAAGTTCCCAAACTTGATTCCGTTCAAATTGGTTTAATTCCTCTTGCATAGCATTTATCCAAAAACTATCACTACATGCTTCATCAATAGTTTTGGGTTCTAGCTGTGAAATGAATGCAACACTAGAAACAATATCTCTACTGGATGTACGAGTACTTACACCTTTGGTAATGTCACCAATTACCAAATCCTTTGGATGATCAGCCGTAAATTTTAATCTTTTCGGCAGACTCTGAAGGTAGCTGGTTCCTGGATCTTCTCTAGGAGGATCAGCTAGTGCCGAGCTTGGTTGAGAATCAGCTGTTGTTGAGCTTGGTACAGTTGGATCTTCGTCATTGTCATCGATAGTCATTTGATTCAATTCATCAAAAGTGACGTTGATTGACTCTTCGATGATCATGGTTCGTTTGTTGAAGACTCTGTATCCTTTGCTCTTGGCCGCATAACCTAAAAATATACCTTCATCGGCCTTTTCGTCAAACTTTCCCAAATTGTCTTTTGTATTAAGAATAAAATATTTACAACTAAATATTCTAAAATATGAAACAGATGGAATTCTATCAAACCATAACTCAAATGGAGTCTTCTTCGATTTGGGTCGAATTAGAACTCTATTGAGAACAAAACAAACTGTATTGACAGCTTCAGCCCATAAATATTTGGGTAGACTAAACTGGTTTAACATTACTCTGGCCATTTCGGATAGAGTTCTGTTCTTACGTTCCACAACTCCATTTTGTTGTGGAGTCCTAGGGCAGGAGAACTCGTGTACAAAACTGTGTGTGTCACAAAAATGCTCAAACTCTGCATTCTCGAATTCGCTTCCATGATCGCTTCTTATACGAGTGATCATGTAACCTTTTTCATTCTGAACTTTCTTGCAAAAGGCGACCAATTCGGATAATGCATTATTCTTGCGTGTCAAGAAGTATACCCACGTGTATCTAGAGAAATCATCTACAATTACGAAAGCATAAAGCTTACCTCCGAGGCTAGCAACTCTGCTAGGACCAAATAAGTCCATATGAAGCAATTGTAGAGGTCTAGTAGTACATACCGCGTTTACTGACTTGAATGTGGATCTGGTAGCTTTGTTCTTTTCACATTGGCTGCATACCGAATCCTTCTTGAATGTAATGTCCGGTAAACCGCGTACTAGCTTCTTTGTGGATAATCTTGATATTGTGTCCATATTTGCGTGACCGAGTCTCATATGCCACAGATGACTCTCATCGCTTTTAGCCATTAAGCATCTACCTGAAATGTTAGTTTCTTCCAACAAATAGAAAACATATATGTTGTCTTCCCTGATACCTTCAAAGATAGTACTACTAGTTGAGCTATCAACTATAATACATTTGTCTTTGCCAAAGTTGATGCCATAACCATGATCAGCCAAATGACTTATGCTGAGTAGATTATGTTTCAACTCGGTAACCAGACAGACATCTTTAATAACAGGATAGGGAGACTTACCAACATCACCGATACCAATAATATACCCTTTCAAGTTATTACCGAATGAGACATAGCCTTCTTTTTCTTCGACAGTGTTGCAAATAGTGTAGCGTCACCGGTCATATGCCGTGAGCAACCACTGTCGAGGATCCATTTGCTTCTAGCATGTGAAAGGTGTTCCACCTACAAAACAGTTTGCAGATGAAACTTTTGGTACCCATTTCTTGTAGGGTCCTGAAATGTTAGCCTTTGGTATCCAAGCATAAATATTTAAATCAACAAGCTTTCTGATTCTACATGCAGATGAAATATGACCAATGAGGCCACAATAATGACATTTTGCATGTCGAGTGTTGAAAGCTGAGTGGTGTGCATGGTTGGTAGGTTTAGGTTTTCTAGTATAGAAGAAAGTATACCTATAATCCTGTTTGGACTTAACCTTTTGGGATAAAGGTTTGATAGGGTTAGGTCTGACAGTGTTTGGCTTGGGAATGTTCCGATTTTTCGGTAAGTGACACGTGTTAGGGAAGGAAGCAGCAGTCTCAGGCTGTTTTCCTAACCTAATTTCCAATCTTTTGGAAGTGTCATACAACTTAGTATAATCAGAAGTGAGTGCTTCCATTCTGATTTGTGCACATCGAAGACTTTTCTTCTCAATAGAAAGTTCTTCTTTGAGTTGGTCAATAACTTTGTCTTTCTCTTCAGATGACTTGGTAGTCTCGTGTAATAAGAGCTTGATAGAGGAAAGCTCATCAGACTCACTAACATTATTTCTAACCTCAGCTAGTTGGTCGGTAAGTCTACCTATTTCACCTTTGTACCCTTTGAGTACCTTCTTAGAGGTCTGATACTTGCTACGCAGTTTCCTGTAATCAGTCATCAGTTCACTGAAGGCATCTCCTAATTGCTCAAAGGTGAAGTCATCATATGTATCAACTACAGGTTCAGTAGGTACCTGATCGGATGCCATAAAGCATACGTTTGCAGCGTCTTCTGAGTCGCTGGCTTCACTTTCATGCCGTATGCTGGTATTGGCATATCTCCGTGATGTCGATCTCTTCAGGTTCCCTTTTTCATACCTGTTGCTCTTCTTGCTTGATGATGAGTTTGTAGGACAATCTTTCTTCATGTGTCCCTTCTTCTTGCAGCCATAGCAGACAGCATCATCTTGATACCAGTTGTTGTTGTTGTTTTCTTTGGCTCTCTTCTCATGTCTCATGAATCTCTTGAATTTTCTTGCTAGGAGTGCTTGATCTTCAGCATCAGATTCACTGCTGTCTGAGTCACCTTCAGCAGCTTTTCTGTGCTGAGCCTTGAAAGCGATCGTCTTCTCCTTTGGTGCAGGCTCTTCAAAATCTTGTAGCTCCAGTTCATGAGTGAGTAGCTTACCCATGAGTACTTCGAGGGACATAGTTGTGAGGTCGTTCCCTTCAATGATTGCAGTAGCTTTGGAATCCAGTTCTTGGTAAGTGCTCGCAGGAGTTTGCGAATCTTTTCATGGTTACTGTACTCTTTGCCTAGGGAGGACAAATGATTTACAATATCCAAGAATCTTTCGAACATCTGAGTAACTGTTTCGTTGGGCTTCATCTTGAACACCTCATACTCTTGAGTAAGTCTGCTGACTTTAGATTCTTTGACTTGAGTCGTGCCTTCATGTGTGACTTCAAGTAGCTTCCATACTTCATTAGCCGTTGTGCAGATAGACACCCTGTTAAATTCAGTTCTGTCTAAAGCACAAAATAGAGCATTAATAGCACGTGCGTCAAGACTGGCCTTTTTCTTTTCCTCCTCTGTATATCTGCTATGGGGTTTTTCAACTAAAACTCCATCAACATTTATACGAGGTGGCTTTTGATAGCCATCAATAACAATAGATCATAAATCAAAGTCAAGAGATTTCAAGAAGAAACTCATCCGTGTTTTCCAATAGGTATAGTTCGTACCATCAAACAGTGGAGGTCTGTTTGTAGCCTGGCCTTCACTTGTGAATTTCACAGTTGCCATGTGTTGTGCTGTGATCTATATAACAATTAATTAAATGAATAAATAATTGCAATGTTACCTTGCTTTACCTGTAACACCCGCTCTGATACCAATTGTAGGAACGAAATCGTAAAGCACAATACTCTAGAGGGGGGTGAATAGAGTTGGCAGCGGAATATTGCTAATTAAAAAATGTTAGCAGCAAGATCACAGAATAATAATCACAATTAAGTAAAGTAAAGGCAGAGATAAGAATGCAAACGCAAAGACAGCGATGTATACTGGTTTTCCTCTGTTGAGGACTAATCCAGTCGGTAGAACTCTTGCTACCAGTTGAATCCACTATTGGCAAAACCGCAAGTTTTCTTACGAAGTCCTTGCAACTTCTACAACGCGAGCTTTGATACGAAGAACTCGTCCAACTTCAAATGTGAAGAGGTATTCTTCAATCAAGCCTTCTGATTACAATCTCTCAGAAACTTCTAGACCGTACCGCACTGGCAAATCGACTAGAGGATTGTAATTGGCTTGGGATCTGAAATTTAAAGCTCAAGAAAACTCTTTGGAAGACTGAAAGCTTTAGATATAGAGAAGATTGAAAGTGAATGAGTGAGTTGAAATGATCGAAATCCTTCTCTATTTATAGGAATTCCAAAGACAGAATTCTGGCAGAATTCGGGCAGAATTCGGGCAGAACTCGATGAGGAAATCTCGGTCAAATCCGCAACTGCAGGAGGACCAAGTTCAGAAGATTTCAAAAATCAAACGGCCACCAACCGAACTCTGGCCGAGTTCTGTCAGGGTTAGGTTAGGTTTTAAAAATTAGTTTTTGATGATTTTTAAAAACCTTTTTGAAACTTTTGTTTAAAGGAATGTTTTTCAAAACAAAGGATATTTTAAAAGTATTTTGAAAACATTTTGGAATAGCCTATTTGCCAGTACGACTCGGTGTACAACGTATTCCTAGACTCAATAAAATAAAAAATACATTGCTCAAAGGAAATACAGACTCGAACAGGCAAACATAGCTTCGATCTTGAACTGTGTATATAGTTGTTTTGATCATGTCCACGAGTCCGATATATCCTGACTAGCTTCACATATCGAGACAGAGTTTAATCAATTATTAAAATCAGGTTGACCATATGACCAATGGGCCAACAAGTAGTTGAGTTGTTCAACTATACGATGATACTGATTAGGATTAATCATCAGTATTCCTTCATCGGGAAGCATCTTCACCCCTGGATCCATGGGTGAGGTTGGTCCCTTGCATCATTCAAGCATCCGTTATGATATCCAACACATACTTCCTCTGAGACATTACAATGTGTTTCTTACCCCCTGTGACTTCAATGTCCAAGAAGTAAATCAATGCTCCCCCGTATCTTTAGTCTGAAATTGCTTACCTAGAAACTTTTCAGTCCTGCAATTTTCTGACTGTCATCCCCCATAATTACGATATCATCAACATAGACTCCAAGTAGTATCCGTCTGGCTGATGTCTGTCGGTAAAAGATCGAATGATCTTTCTTCGATTGGCATAGTCCAACTATGTAACAACATGGATAAACCGTCCAAACCAAGCATGAATGACTGTTTGAGACAATACAATACTTTGCGTAGATAACATACTTTACCCTCTCTTGCAACAAATCCATGAGGTTGCATCACATAAACTTCTTCTTCAAGGTTCCTATGTAGAAATGCATTCTTCATATTCAGCTGAAGTAATGGCCAATCATAGCGGACATTTAAGGCCAGAAGCACGTGCATATAGGTCATTCTGGCAACAAGGGAGAAGGTCTCAAAATAATCATCACCATAAGTTTGAGAATACCTTTTCGCCACAAGACGAGCTTTCAGACGATCAAGAGTGCTATCTGATTTCACTTTTATTTTGAACACCCACTTGCAATCTACCGCCTTCTTACTAGTAGGCAAATCCACCAAGTCTTATGTACGTTCTCCCGAGGCACTTTCATCTCCTCTTTTATCGCAGTACGCTAACCGGGATGTTTCAGTTCCTCATATGCAGTATTGGGAATCTGAATCCCATTAATAGTAGCCACCGAGGACTGAGTATGGCTCACGAACCCTTTTAAGTTGTCAACATACACATGATGGTCGCGCCAAGCATGACGAGGACGAGTCGATGTAGTAGGTGGTGGTTAATTAGTGGAGCTGAAGGAGGATGATGGCTCTACGGTTGAGGGCACCAGTGGTGATGTTTGTGCTGTCGGAGCTGGTGAGATGGGTGATGTCGGTTCTGACTGAGCCGGTGTTTGCGGACCATCATATGGAGATACTGGCTCTGCAGGGGAGGGCACCCTTACGGGGGGCTGCTGTGTGTGACCAGAATATAATAAGAAATCCTCTTCAGGGTAAACCTTTGGAATGTTACCTGTAGTTAGTGGAAGAGGAGAAAATTCGGTTTCAACAAAGGTAACATTCCGAGACATAAAATATATTTTCAAGGTAGGGAAAAAATAATGATACCCTTTCTGATCTTTTGGATACCTAAGGAAAATACATTTGATTGCCTTCAAATCTAATTTTGAAAGAGTCGACTTAGTATCCCGACCATTAACAAGCAACCAAAGATTTTGAGAGGTAGAGGAAATGGTTCTCGTTCAGGATATAACTGAGAAAAGAGAGTTGTTATTGAAAACAGAAGAGGGCATGCGATTGATCAGATAACAAGCAATAAGTACCACATCCGACCAAAATCTCCTGGGAGTACGTGCTTGAAACATAAGAGCACGCATTGTTTCTAGAAGATTGGTGATTCTTGCGTTCGGCTATACCATTCTATTGTGGTGTGTAAGGACAAAAAATTTGGTGGATGATACCATGTCGAGACAGAAGAGAATTGAACTCACGGGAAAGATACTCACGACCATCTTCACTCCTAAAACATTTAATAGGAAATCCAAATTTTGTGGTGATTTTTGTATAAAAATTATACCAAATATCAAATAATTTAGAGCAATTTTTTATTAAGTAAACAAATGTGACACGTGAGTAGTCATCAACAAATGAACAAAGTAATTGAAACCATCATAGATTCAACAAGACAAGCTCCACATACATCAGAATGCACTAACTCAAAAAGAGCTGATGCAACTTTATTTAGACTCACCGGATAAGGAACCCGGTGATGCTTGACTAAAATATACGACTCACAATGAAAGGGAACTTAAACATCTAAAGATGGATATATCTTTTAGAGAGCTTGGATAGATGGATAACCTAACCGACAATGTAACTCAAAAGATCAAGTGCCACGTCGGTACAGGCAACGGAAGAATTCATATCAAACAGGTACAAGCCTCCAGCCACATGTCCCCTACCGATAGTCTTCCCAGTCTTTAGGTCATGAAAAACACAACCATAAAAAAAATGTTACCGAGCATTGCAGGTTACGAGTAATCCGACTAATTGACAGTAAGTTAAACGAAGTGCCATATGTATGTAATACTGAAGTGAGTGCCAGTCCGGAAGAAAGACGGACACGTCCTTTCCACGGACTGTCAATGAACCATTATTCGCAACGGTAATATCGGTCATGCTATTGCACTGCACGCCCTTGTCATGACGCTCCCGGAGATCGAGGATCTTACGTTGCAATAACAAGTTGGTCTGGTTGGCTTGCCAATCGATGGACGGAAACGAGACTGTAGCTCCAGTTCCATGTCCCAGGGATCATCCGAAGAATGGAAAGACGGCTGGCTTGACTCTCGTTCTGTCTCACAAGAACCTATCCTTAATGGGATGGTCATTTCATACAGGTGCTGCATGGCTGTCGTCAACTCGTGTTGTAAGATGTTTGGTCCAGTCCTATAACGGGCGAAACCCTCGTTTTGTGTTGCTGAGACATGCGCCTAAGGAGAAATGGCAATCGAAGTTAGCCGGGGAGCCGAATGACGTGCCAGCGCTACTACTTGACTTGAGTGCCATCACGTAGCTATGCTTTCAGCAAGAATTTCACCATTGGGAGCCGACGCCTTTCGAAGCACTTTTACGTGTGAACCTTGGCTTCCCGATCGGTCATCTCACTATCGCTCGCCTCACTCGTTCCCTACGGAGACCTCTCAACATACCTGCATCACCTGTTAAGTGAGTAGACGCACCAGAGTCAATCACCCACCGTGCTTGACCACACACGCCGCAGAGTACTCGGCTGTGGACCCAGAAGTAGAGGCTTCACCACGACGTTGCGTTTGGAAGTCGGTATAGGTTTCAGCCATCATCTGCACTGAGATCTCGTCATTATCATGAGTATCTGATGCAACGTTGGTGGCAGGTGCTTTGTGGTACTGCTACTGAAAGTGGCCATGTTGCGCACAGTTGAAGCATATACGCGGTCTTCCTCCATCACGACCGTCATTGCCTCGACCACCATCGCGGCCAGTACTCCTTCCACCATGTTGAAGCATAAGACACAAAGTAAGTTTCCATCAAAGACGGAACCTCGGCTCCAGCAATAATTTGAGACCGAGAAGAGTCTGCATCAGGACGAAGAGAGGCAAGATACGCCATGACATAGGGTTGCTTACATTGAGTTCTCGCCTCATTGATGTCCGTCGTTAGAGATAACACATGATCAACTTAATCAGTCAGGACTTTAATTGCCCGGAAGTAGGCTTTATGTGACTTGTCTCCCTGATCCACTCGGTAGACGCCAACAACCGATTCATAGATACGAGACAAATTGTATTTTCCATCAAACGCAGTTGCTATAACCTCCTATAGCTCTTTCACCGAATTCGTGTTCTGAACCATGTCCTCAACCGATGGTTCTATCGAATTCATCAACTGTATAAATAGTTGACTATCTTCTGCCTTCCATTGTTCATATGTGGGATCACTCACTGCTGGGGGTTGTCGGTCATATGTTTTGACAACCGCACTCCCCGAAGTATCTTCTCGACTTTCTTGTGCCATGTCAAGTAACTATCTGGGCTATCCGATTGTTGATTGACAAGTGAAATCGAGAAAACCATTGTGCCAGTGCCTGGGGTTCCCGCCACTGTGTTCCTGGCACTGGTGTTGTCAGCCTTGCTACTTGTCACAGTCAGCCTTCAATGATGCTGATTCGACTGTCGATAATTGTTCTGATCCTTGCCAATGCACAATCAATGTTGCCAAAACCGACGTGCGTAATGTTGGCATAGATTGTAATGTGGATCACACAAGTCAGAACAGAGATGCACACAACCCAGGTTGCGTTCTGTTGGATCCTGATGTGGATACCGGGTCAGGAACAAAGATTTACGTAAATCAAGTTTGCTCTCTATCAACTCCTGATGTTGTTGTCGAGGTCCAGAGGTTCACGCAAACAAATCATTTTATCCTCCGACGATCTCAACGAAGCCTTTTTTTTCAACTAGGGTTTAGGGCGGTAGTGGCTAGGAGGGATTGGATTTGACATCTAAGGTTGGGGTTTGGGATGAACAGTATAAGGGGCTGCCGCTCGAACAGTACCATGGGGGCTGCTCTCAGGTGGGCGGGGAGAGGAGAAGAATTTTTTTAATGATATGACTCTGATACCATATAAGTTGGAATAATTATATATATATATATATATATATATATATATATATATATAGGAGAACTAGCCTCCTCCTTATCTCTATTCGATGTGGGACTAAACAATATAACACAACTTAATACTCAACACTCTCTCTAATATAGTAAAGTTTTCAATCTTCCGATCTCTTTTTTTTTGCTCCACATTGTTCTCATTTTCGTCTTAGCAATTTGGCTAAGCGTTTGGGGAATGCTGGTACGGATCTTCGAGTAGGAAGCTTGTGCGCCGTACGGATCGAAGTGTTGACAAAAATACTAAGTCTGTAACAAGTAGTATCAGAGCGAAGATTGGTTGATACCATATCGACATCCGAGAATATCCAAGAGAGGGCCGCGACGCCTAAGGAGAGGCACGCCAAGACCAACAATAGGGGCAAGAGCAAGGAGCCTACGATGGAGCGTAGCCTTATCGATCTCGCGAAACGTCTCGAGGTCTTGGAGATGGATTCGAGGGACATGGAGATGCGCATGGGCTCTATGGAGCAAAGCAACACGAGGCTAGAAGAGTTCTATGATGGGATGGAGAGTGACGTCGCTTTGTCCATGACAATCTTTCGAAAGCAATTCCAAGAGATCAGATCCGCACTTAAGGAGAAGCTCAAGGCATATCGTACGGAGATTCAGGATTGCGTGGGAAGGTCCGAGGCTACGAGGAGCTAAGGACCAGTTTGCTTCCGATCTTATGGAAAGATGTGCAAGTCTGGAAAGGGCCGTACAAGAAGCACGAAGAAGGAACGGCGTGCGGCGACCATACCTACGAGAGTGGAAGTCGTGTACTCGTCGACGAGGACGTTGACAAAACAGGTACGGGAGAATGTCACGCATAATATTTTGGGGCCCACCGTGGTGGATTATATGCTCTATATGCATCTTTGTAAATATTTGGCAGCCAAAATCATATATAGAATATTAGTAGGATCTAGAATAATTTCTAGAATATTCTCTGGAATAATTCTTGGAATATTCGTATTCCAGAAAGTTGTTGCAAGTCCTTTGAGGCATTATAAATAAGGGGGATACTTGTTTGTTCCTCACCACCTAAGGAGTTGTAAACTTTCTCTAATATAGTAAAGTTTTCAATCTTCCAATCTCCCTCTTTTGTTCTATATCGTTCTCATTTTCGTCTTAGCGATCTAGCTAAGCGTTTGGGGAAGGCTAGTATGGGTCTTCGAGTACGAAGCTTTTGCGTTGTACAGATTGAAGTATAGGCAAAAACGCTAAGCCCGTGAAAGAATGCTCCGAAACTAAGGCTTGAAATCATTCCTAATCAACTGCCATCCATATAATGAAAATGTCTTATCATCATGTTTTGTTGAATTGAATTGTCATGGAAATGTTCTTGATGTGTCCCGATGTGTTGGAGCCTCATTGAAGTGTCCTCCTGATATGTCCTACTGTGCCCATTTTTGACAATCAATAATCATGAATTTAACATTGAGAATATCTCTATGCTGGAGATTATACTTTGTCTTATTGGCCAAACAATGATATGGCTACCAGTGGTTGGGCTTGGATTGGGTTTAGCTTCCAAATGGAATTTGACACTGGATCTTCCGGAGGAAGCATCACGTGAACCATTACCGAGTAGATTCCCCATCGTCATAATTGGGATTGCTTGATCTTTCTTTCGGGAGTTACATTTAGGTTTCAAGAAGTCTTGCCTTTACTATATGACTTAAAATTGAATAAATAGTGTATGCATTACTCGTCATTCACTCTAAGAAGGTGAATAGTTTGATAACTTACATTTATATGCATGCATTTGTTTCTTTGTAAATGTAACCATTTGTAATGACATTAGAGAATGAAATTAAAGCAAATGGTTTGTTGTTGCAGATGGAATTCTTCTTCTTCTTGAGTTCCCTTTAGGTGGATTCCTTTAGGAGAGACTTGTATGTTCTTATTGCCCTCTTCATTCTTCCTACTACTTCCTATGATCCGGTGTCATTTAGAGCTTTGCTGCCATGGTCAATCCAAGATTAAAAATATTGGTATTATAATCAGTTTTGAACCCTTCCTATGAATAACGGTATCACCGGTATTGACTGTTCCGGATGTTTCGTTTCGGAAAGCCAAAATAATTAAATGTATTTTAAAAATCTGGGAAAATATTTGATACATTTAGACATAATTTAATATATTGTAGGTTGTTTCTTGATAATTTAAATGGAAAAATATTTCACTTGCTAGATACTATTGTTTATTTACTTACTTTTGGGCATAGTACAACCACAATAAATAGTTTAAAATAGAATTATACTAATATGGATGAATGTTATAAATTTATAGATTTACAACTTCAACAAAAGGGAATGGTTACAATTTATCGATAAGAAATCTTATCAACATATTGCATCATTGTCAATGTTCGACACAACTTAATTATCATATTGACACCTTTTTTTTTTTTTTTTTTTCATTCTTTATGTTTTTTGTTCAATTTTTTTTTCTGTCGAATTGATCGGGAAGAGATCCCTAAAATCGCTATCATTTAGTATCGGTAGCTGTTGGTATCAAATTGGGACATGTCTGATATGTATCAGTCGCATCGATATTGGATGGTACCACATACTATGGTCAATTATCATCGACATGCAGCCACGTTGACCATCCGCGGCTAGGGAAGCGTGACTTAGGGGACGTGAAAATTGATGAGTTAAGAAGGCTAGTGCAGCTACTCCAAGAGCGTTTGGAGCGCATGGAGACTTTGCGACGTGACAATGTTCGTCATGTATCAGAGCATGAAACTTCATATTGTGATGAGTTGTGGAGGCATGTAGAATATCTCCAACAACGCCTTCATCAATTTGAGGTTTGTATGGATGATTTTAGAAGAGAATGATCAAATAACTTCTATATTTAATTTTGAAGTGTAGAGGAAATGTAGAAAATATCGATGGGTAATTGGGAACTTCCACCAATATACTATGATTATCCAAATCATGAAGAAGAGGTTTATTATGATATTTCAGATTTTTTATATCAAAATCTCATTTTATGTGAAGATTAAAAGAAATTTCATAAGGATACAAGTATTTAAGTGATATTTATTCTTTACTAGCGTATTCAATCAAATTTTGTCACATGACAAATCTCAGTGGTTGGATATTGTTGAGCAATACTCTTCTATTGGTCTCTTGTGGAATTTAGAACTAATTGTTCTTATGTTAACCCAATTATCTTGGTAAGTTCGAGTCAGATTTAACATGTATCATCAAAAAGATGATGCTCCAACACTTTATTAGTACTTGGTGGATGTTTGGATGGATATCATTAACAATGTTGGAAAATACATAGAGTAGCGCAGCTGAGGAATTTGAAAGAATTACAACAAATTGAAATTCATGTTGACGTTTTAAACTCAAGGACAAGTTTTATCCAACCATGGATGAATGACACGGAAACCTTTTTGATAAAGCATTGCATGAAGCCATTATGGAGAAGATTCCGGATCACCACCATTTGGATTTGCTTCATCTTCCTTTCGGAAGTTACACTAGGTGTCATGAAGCATTGCCTTTACTATAGGACTTAAAATTGAATAACTATTGTATGCATTATTACTCTCATTCACTCTAGGAAGGTGAATAGTTTGATACTTATTTGTATGCATGCATTTGTTTCTTTATAAATGTAACCATTTGTAGTGACATGAGAGAGAATGAAATGAAAGCAAATGGTTTGTTGTTGAAGATGTAATTGTTCCTCTTTGAATTCCCTTTAGGTGGATTCCTTTAGGGGAGACATTGCGTTTTTATTGCCCTCTTCTTTCTTCCTACTACTCCCTACGATCCGGTGCCAGAATTCATGTACATGGTCTAAACTCGGATCTGACCCGGTGCCAGAATTCATATACATGGTCAAAACTATGATCTGACCCATTCCTTAAGTGGGTTGGGTCTTCAGCCTGGGTATGTTTTGGGTTCCCTCTTTTGTGTTCAGGTTCTGGTAAGGTATGGATGAATTGTGTTCTAAAATAAATTTCCCCCGGTCAATCTGGTTCCTTTTGTTTTGGATTTGGTCCAATATACATCAGATCCATACACAGGGGCGGACACAGGAATTCAAGAGAGGGGGGTCGGTCTTAAATATAAAGAGTGTAAAAATAAAATCACATTCTAAAATCTTACCATGATACCACTGATTTTAGGATGAAATGGACAAAATTTTAGGAGATTAATTTCACTATATAAATATAAGATCCTTATAGCTTTAACAGCACCATGATACCACTGATTTTGTAAATCCAAGAACATCATTTATATAACAAGAGGAAAAATCTTACCATGATCTCAACAACCATACCCCTGAGCATGCAGCCTAATAGGATGACACATATTCTTGTTACTGCCCCCAAAGTAATAGTAAATTTGATATTACAAATTAGTGAATTTTCCCTAGAACTGTAACAATATTTACCATACAATATGATGCCAGCAAACTGTAGCAGAAAGGGAGAAGAGATTTTACTAACTTACCAGACAATGAATTGTACCAAAAAAAAAAGTGGTTTCATATTCTTGCCCTAATTACTAGCTGAAAATCAATAACCTAATTTTTAATTCTTGTCCTAATTCTTGCCCTTATTCCTAATTCTTGCCCTAATTCCTAGTTCTGTAAAATACGTAGGATTTAACTTATCCTTATTTACACGGAGTAAACAAAAGAGAAGCAAGCATTTTGAGCACTGATTTTTATCCTAATTTTTGCTAAAATTTATCCTTATTTTTGCCCTAAAAAATATGATTTCTTAAAATCACTGATTTTACCCTGATTTTTGTATTAAAATTTCTTTAAAAATGTGGTTTCTAACCCTAATTTTTGCTAAAACTTTAAAATACTTATTTTAGGAATTTTAATTTGAGAGAGAAAGATACTAAGAGAGAGAGGAAGAGAGAGGGGAGAGAGTAGATGGATCATGTACCTCTTCTTCTTCTTTTTCTTCTACTCTTCTTCTTCTTCTTCTTCTTCTTCTTCTTCTTCTTCTACGTTAGGCGTTAGCAGCAGTTGGCTGCTGCTGCTTCTTTTTCGTCTTCTTCTTCTTCTTTTTTTTTGTTTCTTTGACCTCTTCTTCTCTTTCTTCTTTTTACTTTTGTTTTCTTACTGTTCTGGGTTCTGGCTGCGGGAGCGGGAGGAGTCTCAAGTCTGTACGCTAAGTAAAGAATTTTTTTTTTTTTTTTTTTTTTTTTTTTTTTTTTTGGCCAGAAGTGAGTGGGGTCACGTGACCCCACTTGACCCTGAGTGGGTCCGCCCCTGTCCATACATGACCAGATTGTTTTTTGGGTTTGGAAGATGTATATTTGACTTCTGGATCTTCTGGGTACTATCTTACCATCCATATGGTTCATATTCTCTATTTCCATCCAACCTTAAATTTAAATAAGCTATTCCACTCCCAAGAGGGCCAAGACACAAAAACACTTTTGCAGATTGAATTGCTTAACTGAAATTTTTTGCTGTCATAACTTCATTATTGGACAAATTTATGTTGTTGCCGAAGAGTCCCTTATGTTGTGAAGTATACAGTCCCTTATGTTGTGAACTATACCGGGTAGGATAGTTGAAAGGAATTTCCACAGTTTAGATTTATGCTACAGGTCAAAACTCGATATCTCCTAATCTCCTTAAATAAAAGTTGGCATTGTCATGTAAGAAACTTCAAATAATTCAAATGAGAATAAAACACAATCCCATAATCAACCGGACCTGTACTATACAATCAGGCTTATATGCCTTAACAGAGATGTCATAACTGTATTTATTGTCTTTAATACTAAGCTCAATATCTCCGAAGGCACAGATGCCTGTAGTATACAATCAGGCATCTATGCCTTAACAACGATGTCATAACTGTATCTAATGTGTTTAATACTAATGCTTCAAAACCTCACAGATGCGTTTTGGATACACCTATCGGAAGTCCAAAATGATAATTGTTGTATACAAACCGTCTAACACACACACACGCGGGGTTTATTGTGAGGAGATAATAAATAGTTTATCCCGATACATAATTGTATCTTTTTATTGTATCCTAGTGGAACCCATATCATAGTTTTTTAAATTTATTTTAAATTTACAACATCCAAGTAACCATATAGTATGATACCTGTATCTGTGTTTCATAGGTAATAATATTTTGGACTTTTAACCTCAACATACTAGACCTTTTTTCTTTATGGAACCGAAGCCTTTCCGGACAGTGGAACTTTAGGCATGATTAAGGCATGATTAAGCAATGGCGGTACCAACCTCACTTGTTTATCTGTCTTCATACACAAACCTCCAGTTATCTTTAGGAGGAAAAATGTAGTCTATACTGCCTTATATAGGGGTATAAGAACCCAATATGATTTTAGTGACAGCTAAATATTGGTCGGGTTATAATTTGGATTTCTATGTTCAACTTTTTATTTTATTTTGGAGACTGCATGCATGATTAACTTTATCGCATTGGCTTTATTTTTTTTCCCTTTAAAATTGAGTATGGAGTAGTGTACATCTATAATCACTAAGTAGTACGTCCCGATCAAGTAAAATTCCTTCCTTTACAATGTAGCAATGTGTTCTTCATTTATCGGCTGATGTGTTAGTTGGTTTGGTACAGTATGGCTTGAACCAGAAGTAGCTTCCATCCTTAAGCAACCGCGACGTGGACCCTGTGAGCATCACTCAATGCGCACAAGCCGCAACAGTAATGACCGGAGAGGTTGGTGGTGCATGTAAAGAGCACATTATGTATAAAATTGCAACTTGCAAGCAACTGAAATAGGTTTGGTAGGTAGAACTCTCTCTCTCTCTCTCTCTCTCTCTCTCTCTCTCTCTCTCTCTCTCTATTATATATATATATATATGGGGTTGTGGGTCTGAGTCCCATCTCTTTCAGGATTGCTGTAAATACCAGAGCTTCTTTTCGTTTGGTACAT